>KB697280.1:0-10419 GCA_000349165.1 Anopheles christyi
GGGGGGGATGGGTAGAGTTTCAGAAACAAAACTACACTACTGCACCCTGGCATTGCTCATTGCTGCCCCCTTTATGGTTCGTTTATGTTTAACTACTAAAGGAAAGTTATATCGACTTCTATCTAGAGTTCTGCACTAACGCATAAAATTATACTAGTTTAATGATAGTTTTTTTTTCTTTTCAAATGAAATAAGTTCGATTATGTTACTCTTCTTTTGTATGGGTGGAACACCAAACAAAGGTGCAACAGAAAACTGAACAACCTAACGAAAACGTAAAGGTAAAACTAACCGAAAACTGTCTACAACATTCACAAAAGTAGGCGCGCTCCGTGTTTTGTAGTGATTTCTAGCATGGTTTGAAAATTAGTGTAACAAACAAATCTTCACAAACATTTACAGATTTATCATACAGGCGAGACACAGAGATATGCACACACTAACGAGGTGGTACGAGTAACAACGGGTTGTTTTTGTTTGCAAAACATATAAAACCATAAACTCGCTTATAAATTGGCAACCGAAGTATGGAGAGGATGCTGCTGTCTCGCGTACATATTGAAAGCGTATTTAATTGCTGTTTGTGTGTGTATGCCGCGCTTTAGTTCTTTCGCTCACTTTTCAAGTGGGATATGGGGAGCCAAGCGCAAATGAAACAGACACACACACACACACACCTCGAGAAGAGTGTTTATACCTCTACCCAAGAGGGAAGGTTCCCTTTCGATGATGCTGTGTTACTGCTGCTACTTTTACTACCACTACTTATATTGTTACGGACACACACATCTCTTAGTGTTATAGAAGGTTTTTGTTGTTGTACATTCTTTGCTTGAAGTTTGCCTATAAAAAAAGCATTGATCAATGACACACGTACTTTCCCTCACTCGGCTGCCCCCCTACCTATGTCGCTCAATCGTTCCCTTATTTAATCACACATACAAACACCTGGTTCTGTGCTATCCCTGCTATGGTGGCTTATTTTTTACAAAACTGTGTTTAGCATAGTAGTTGAATGTTTTCTCCTTACAAACATAATTGCTCTTTTCCCTTTCTACCCCCGCCCGTTTCCTTCCGAACGCTTTCCCATTTTGTTGGCTTTGTTTGTGTCCCAGGATCTTGTTTCATTGCGATCTTCTACTCTACACTACACACGTTAACGGTTTTTTTGTCTGTGAATGTTTCCTGTGCTATCGCACCACTTGCTCTTCTGTCCACCCATATTAGCCTTAATGTTCTAAAGGTTTATTTAAAATATGTGACCTTATAGCCGGTTTTCGATTTCTTGCTTTCCTTTTCTCGCGATCTCTCCTTGCTGTGTGTCCTTGTCTCTAGTCAGTCCTGTTTCTCTGACTGCCCCACATGGTATAAAGATATTTCAATTCGTTTCGACATTTCTTTACTGCTTACTGCCATCCTGACACACACTCTTGCAGAGTAGATTCCGTTCTCATTCCGTTCCCAAATTGTTATTGGAAATTCATCGAGCGAGAGGTTTTGCTTTTGTGTTTTTCAAATGCTAGATTTTCTTTAGTAACACTATTTATCTACCACCGCATCGCATTTATGCTATCCTTCTTGTACGTTGTTTTTCACAGCAACAGTGGGAAAGAGATGGGAGTAAAGACAAAAAAAACTATGTTTTCCTCTGGTCATCTATCCGGTCACCTAAAGTGTCCCGTGGGTCGTGTGTGTGAGTGTTATTTAATCGCACCGGAACAATTTATTTGAAATAATTTACAATCCTTACTTGCTATATTTACATTGCGTTCCACAAATAAAAATAACTACACGCAAGATGATTGAAAAATTATTAAGTCTTATCCTTGCGTTTTTGTTTGTTTGTTTGTTTGTTTGTTTAGGGTTAATGTTTTGTGTTGTTTGTCGAAAGACTTGTTTAGCTCTTCCGCATCCAATCCGACGATTTGGCCGCATTTCTACACTCTTGCACCACCAGTACCTCACAAATATTGGGCAACACTGTTCCTCCTCTTACCCAATCTGCCAAAAAGCTAACCGTTTTTTCGTAGCAGATTCTACTAATATCTAAGCATGTTTAATGCCACGGTTTAATAACAACAAAACACACACACTTTCTTGCCCAAAAACAAAAACATATTGGTAGTAAACTAGAGCTCAACCTTCCACTTGTTTGACCATCCTTACGCATCTAATATTACACAACTCTCTCAGTTCTGTTGGGGGGGTAGGGGGGAGAGGGGGGGCGGTTGTAAGGTTGCAAAAATAAAAAATAAATCCTTAAGCAGAAGAAAAAAAAACGAAACAATCAATTCAACAAAAGAAAATACTTATCAAATGAAATAACCTTGCGTCTTCAGAGAAATATAACACCTCTCAAAATACAGAGCGAAAACAAACACTGTTAACAAAATTGAGTAACAAAATTACACAGTAGAAGAGGCTGTCGGCAAGGGGACGGCTAGGCCGGGATGCTTCTACAACACAATATATGTGTAGTAGTGGCATCATGATTCTACTGCGAGGAAGAATATTAGGGAAGAAAGGAAGTGGGATATTGTTTTCTTTCTGCACTTTTTAGCAACTCTGCTAGCAACTTAACAGTCAAAGTAAAAACCCAGATAGTGCCACAACCAAATAAATAAGGACAATAAGATGAGACAGCTAGCTGACCAAAACTTATGATCAAAACATAGGGTCAATTAGGGACAAGCCAGACAAGTTCGGCTAGGGTCAACCAAAAGGGTCAATCCTAAACTATTTGCCCAGTCAGATGAAGTTAGGTAATACGCGAAGAAATTAAGACTAAAGAGGCGATTAAGTTCGAAAAGGTTGATGCTGAATTTAATTTAAGGCTCATGCTGATGCTCGGGGTCGGTAGTTCCTTTGTTCCTTATCTATTTGGTTTAAGTGCAATCTGGGATATTTTACTGGAGCGGTTCGTGTTGTGTTTGAAAGCTTGTTGTTTTGTAAATTTCGGGACAATTTCGGCTAGGGTCAACCAGCAGGATAAGTAGCAAAGAAGAAAGCTGAACAATAGGTCCAATTTTAAACTGCGCGGCGAATTCGTAGTATTTGTATGCCCCAGGGATGCTTTAAAAATGTTGAGCAGATGTGCATACACATGCTTGATTGATGAAAAGGATTCATTTATAGTAATGCTAATTCGAAAAAAAAACACTAATTGCCTTAAAATTACCATCCTTAGCCTGTACTACATAAAAAAAACTCCTAATTTACCACTTCTGCCGCTTTCTTTGTGCCAATTTCGTTACACGCATTTCGCTGTAACAACACCGCTTGTGTTGCTCTCACTTTCAATGATGATAATATACTTGCTTGCTGCTGCTACGGTAGCAGTGATGCGTTCACACCCGCGCATCGATAAAAGCGTATCATTTTTGTATGGTTTGAAGATGAACTGTTCTGTTGATGGTGTTGCTGTTGCGAATATCCCCATAAGCGGTTTGCACGGAGGAGATGCCTGTGTTGCCCTGGTAACTCTGCAACCAGCTTTATGAGTTGAAATCAAACAAATCGAACACACCCTCAGATTCGTTCAGGGAGAGACTATAGTCGGCTGTTGGTTCCAGTGGTAGAAAAATGTCCAGATCTGAAAGATGGTAAAAATTAGAAATTTTTTATGGTATATGAAAGATGCTTCGTGGAGCACAGCATAAATATTATTTATTTCTTCTGAAACTAGGTTAATATTATCCCGAAGCTAGATTACATTGTTCACATGATGCAGTTGAGTTTGGCAAATTACAACATAGCACTTTATCTAACACCGGAGCTGAATCTCATGGTGCTACATGAACGATATGCGCTTGTAATACTGCAGACCCACGAGAGTTCAGCGCCGGTATTGATGATGATGTAAAACATTGCCACGCGTAGAACTCGACACACAAGCACGAATAAACACGCACACACACACAAGAACGTTGCACATAAACCCAAACCTTTCGGCACAAATCGTCATCCCCATATCACCGACCGTAATCTCGATCTCGATACATACCACCACAGCTTGCACACCATACTCTCACCCACACGCGTTCGGCGATGGTGCGAACCATCGAGCAAGAACTCAGACTGTGATGTGAAGAGCATCAAAAGCGGCCATTACCACACATATCACAGTTCCTAGTTCTTGCTGGATGCGGCTCGCAATAGAAACTTCCTCTCACTCTATCTCCAACGATGTAACAGGAATACAAACGACAACATCTAAACCCACTGAACTGAATTGACACTACCCACCACCTGCGGCCCAATGCTACCCCTACGTATGCCCACAGCCAAACCCATATCCTTCAGCCACTTACCATGCATTGCGTCCAAATCCGGTATTAAGTAGCGCTGATGAAGATTCTCCGGAGAGGACTTGGCACTCGGCGGCTTTAGCGCCGACATGGAAAAATCGTACTGGAACAGATTCGGGCTCAGTTTCGTATCCGAAAGGGATGCATTCTTGTTGGTGATCTCCTCCGGTATCGCTGATTTTCCGCCTCCGTTGATGTGGTTATTGTTAAGGTGACCCATCACTGCACCGGAAAGCATGGACGATGAGGACGATGACGACGCCGAGGAGGACGTCGCCATGCCTGTTCCACCGCCTCCGCCATGATGGTGGTTGCTGTGATGGTGATCGTCACCGTCCATCACACTATCGCCCCACACGAACACGCCACTGTCCGCCGAGATGGCGGATGGTGGTAGCATTTCGCTACTTCTACTATTACTACTATCAGGCACATGTTCGGATTTAACTCTCACGCCAGTCTTCGACGTTGTCGTCGCGGACCCGATCATCGTCGTCGTTGTCTGACTAGCATCGAAATGCAACTCGGATGGATCTACCACGGCAGCGGATGAGTAGTAGCTGTTACTAAAACCGCCCGCACCGGACGTACTGCTGGACGTGGCCAGCACGGCGCTACTGCTGCTCAGGGGGAAATCGTACCGCTCGGGGTGTACTACCACCTTTTGCGGCACACTGTTGCCGGACAAATTGAACAGGGACGCAACGGCCGTGTGTATGCTGCTGTCGCTACCATGCGCACTGCTTTCCACGGGCTCGCTCTTCATCACAGACCCTTCCTCGAACAATGCACGATTGAGATTGCGCTGTGCCGCATATGGGGACGGTTTTGCTATTACTCCTGTTTTTGGGAATAATAATAGTGCAGCCAGCCATATTACGATAAGAATCCTATTGTATTGTTTATCAAAGAAGAATACGAATCAATACTCACTCCTTGGACTGGAAGTTTTATCCATGCGCTGGAAAGGCGACAGTACAGGTTCAAAGTTTTCCAGCAGCGGATCGCCGGCGATCACTGCCGGACTATCGACAACGCCGGGTTCATCGGTTGGACAGATAAAAACATCTATTTCTCCCTTATCAGATTTTAGCACAATTTCCCGTTGCATTTTCTCGTTCATCCACTGAGCAGGAAAAGAAAAAGTGCAAAAAAAATACCTATCATATACACCGAATACCACACTTCACCTTGATCTACTGAATACGACCACTCACCTCCAGCTTAGCCTCTGGTGGCGCCTTTATAACAACGATCGTCTGCTCGCGGAACATCTCCATCGAGCTCAGATCCTGACAGGTAAAGTAGCCGTGCTTCGTGTGCGTCATCTCTTCGTTCGTGGCCGTCCGCAGCTCGACAATCATCTCATCCAGCATGTTTTCCTTCTGCTGCAATCGATACCGTTCGCGCTGTATTCGCGTGTTGCGATCGATATTGCACACCGTGTTGCCGCACTTCCATTGGATGTTGTTTTTCGACTTCTTCTCCAGCATGCCGATTCCCTCGAGTACGTTGGTGATGTCGTAGATGCGCCGCTTCTGTACCTTCAGCTTCGTCGAGGCAATGTTCAGATCGACCACACCATCGGGCGACTCGTTTAGCAGATCGATGAACTTTTTCGTGAGCAGCCCAAGCGACGTGTCGTACCTATGTGTGTGTATGTGCATATTTTTTTAAATACAGTATTAAAACCATTCTTCCGACAAGTACATGCGAGAATACATGATAACATGCTCTTTGCGATTCGCACCTAGTTCGTTCGGAGTAGCGCTTCTTCGATGAAGAGGACGATATCGATGATGTTGGTGTGGAGCAGGTGGAGTTCGGTGTCTTCATACTGCTACCATTGTTGCTCTTCGCAATTTTGGCCGGGGTGGGAGATATGCTCGACGATTGTGACGATCGTTTGATGGCCTATGGCAGGAAGACAGACAAAAGTGTCATTATTCATGCACTGAATCTTAAACCTGGAGTATATATAATATGGGGAAACTGCTCCAGGATTTCATTCAAACTAAATTCGCTCACTTACCCTGAAGAAGTTGGTGATCGGTGGATCAACCGCATTGTGCTTACCACTGCTGTAGTGGTTCTGCTGCTGCGTCTGTTGCTGCTGCTTGCCCCCGCTACGTGAAGTTGTCGTTGAGGACGATGGCATGGTGGTTGAAGTGGGCGTACTGTGATGATGGCTGCTCCTGCTGTTGGAGTGATTGTTTCTACTGCTAACATTACTACTAGTGTGTTGATGATGGCCACGCTGCTGCTGCTGCTGTTCGGAAGCAGCATGTTGCGATTGTTTGGGATGCGGTGCAGCCGATTGGCTGGAAATTACCGGCACGGTCGTAAGCGAAGCACCGACCCCACACCCGTACCCATGATCGAGCAGGTGCGAGCTAACTTGCAGGTCCGGTTTAACCTCCTCGTAGTCATCGTTCGACACGTCACTGCTGTTACTGACTACCGACGCTTTACGCGCGTAAACCGTACTCGCTCTACGCTCGGCACCGGACACACCACTAACCGCTTTGCTACCGTGTTGATACTCAGCCTTTAAGCTTTGTCTACCACCACCACCACCTCCTCCTCCTCCTCCACCACCCCCGACCTTTGTATGGGTTTGCTGCTTTGCGTACATCTTGACGATGGCGCACAAGTGTTCTCAGCGCGATTTTTTTTGTTTTGCAGCCGGTTTTCACGGGACACGAGGTACACGTCGTTGTTGTCTCGCCAATGTCATACAGAGACCAACACAACGGTCCAGCACCACACCATGCCCATACAGCGAAATGGACGAGCGAGTGAGGCACACGCGCGCGCACGCCCTTCTACGCCACACAAGAGTGTTCGAAAATAGGTTCGAAGGAGCTGGAGACCTTTTATTTTCTCCCACTTCCTTATCCTCTCACACGGTTTGAGATTTGCACTGGTAAACCCTGCGTTTCACTACACCATACTTGCAAACCAGACTGCGGGGGGGCTGGATGGATTTTGGCGGGTCCGGTTGACCAAGTGTTTTTGATTGTACAACTGTCTCTCTTTCTCTCCCTATCTCTCTATGTGTCTCTTCTACCGCTGGTGGCCGGACTCAGCGAGCATAAACTGAAGGCATTCTGTGGCTATTAACTACACAACTGCTGCAAGCACAAATTGATCATCTGTTGGAACAAACAAACACAAGAAATTAATAAACAATTATCATTTTTAGCACAAGAACTCGTTATACCCAATATTGGAACAATATGATCATTAATCTTTCTACAATAGATTTTTAAAAAAATAACATTAAATCAAGACATTGTGAAGTTTTAAAATCAACAACCCATTGCGCAATCCATCCACCACAATGGAATGCAACTGCGCACTTTATGCGCTACTATGCGCTAAGCTCTCTTGCTCGACGACCGTTTCTCTCTTGCACCTGTACCCTCCGCAGAAGTGGATCTCTCTAAATGTCCAAGCAGCCGAGCAGCAAACTCAAGACGTACACTCAGCCGACCAACGAAATAAATGACACAGGAAAACCACACGCGAAAACACAAGGAAAAAAAATGCTGTATATGTGTGCTCTTCTGTGTGCTGACGTTAAGCGCCAAAAAGCGCGTGACCTATATAGGAAGTCGAAAATGTTGCAATCCTTCCATCCATAAACCCGAACCCCCATCAATATCGACGGGGAACTATTTTTTTACGAGTGAAAAAAGCCACGGAAGCAATGTGCGATGTTGCACAAACCTTTGCCACATTTTTGCATATGCATAATCAGAAACGGGGAACTACCCTTGTCGACTGTGAAGGCGCGATGATGGGTATGGGAATGGAAAACGGAGCGCTTTAAACTAAGCCAAGTACACACACGAAGACATAAATAAAAATTAACGCTTCAATCGATTTCTTGCAGACAAGAACATTTAAATATACAAAAATCAAACCCCACCCCCATAATACAACTGAACGCCATTTTTTCGAGCGAAAGTTGAACATTCCCGGCTGGGAAGGGTCAAGGATAAGCTACACCGTACGCTGGAGGTCAGGCGGCAACAGCAGCAGCAAGGAGAACGCTGAATTGCAATGTGAATTGAAATCGAAAGCTTCAACACACAAAGAGTCCGTGTGTATTTTAGGGGAAATCTAAACAATTGGCAGTATTGCCCACACATCGCTGTCCATTACGCCAATCGCTGTGTTCCAATTGTTCTAGATTATGCTGCTACAACAAAATGTCGGACATTTGTGTCGAATCGTGGGCTACTCCTCTTTCAGCGAACACACGAGGGATGAGATGGACGATATATGCATTGGGAAACAATCTACAGAGACATAGGAGAAGAGATAACGTACGAAGAACCCACACACACGCACAGGTGAAATTTTCCACAGGATTATATCGCACCACACAAGACAGTTTTTGTGAGGGAGCACCACTTTGCAAAAGCCGGCACAATGTAGGCTACAAACACACACATAAGACACACATTAACACCAGGAGGGTGGTTGGTGTGTGGGGTGGTTTTGGATTCTTCGTACAAGTTCGCACTTACCCGAGGGGTGTGTGTTTGCATGTACTTTGGCAAAGAACCGGAGAATAGCTACACAGTGCGCCCTGCTTTGACACAATGTGTGTAAGTGTGCCTGGTTTGGGGGGAAGTGGGAAACATCCACACCACACACATCGTGGAGCAATGGTAACTACAAACAACAGCACTTACTTACAACTACTACCACTAGCACGCACCATATCAGGCCAAACTGGCCAAAGCAGCAGCCTAGAGAGAAAAACACGTCAAGTACACAAACATCATCATCATCAAACCACCCTTATAGGTTTGCTGGGCTTTGGTCGATTGCGCTTTCGCGCTTTGTGTGTCTACAAATATTACCAAGAGTCGACGACGGTTGTGTTGGTGTCAGTGTTAGTGGGTTGCTGCGATCGTTTCATCAGCGGCACGCGCGCGCTTTTTCCAACCGCTCGAAGCGTCACTTTTCTTCTCTCAATTCTCATCTCAGCGCTCGTGGAGCAGGCCCAAACACGTCCTACTCCGGGAGGGAGCGCGCCCGCTCACAGTTTTCTTCTGCTGACTAGCACAACGACTACCAACACCACCACCACGACGACGACGACGCACCAGAGCGAGTCAGCGCGCGCTCGAGAGCTCCAATAGCCGGTACCCGGCAGCAGCAGCACCAAGCCAGATGCAAACATGTAGCATGTTTACAATGGCACCAAACATATACAACGGCAGCCCACCACCAGCCAGCATACACTCTCTATTAGCATAGAAAAGGGAAGAGATTGCACGCTTTTCTCTCACGCATAAC
Organism: Anopheles christyi; assembly: GCA_000349165.1. NCBI lineage: Eukaryota > Metazoa > Arthropoda > Insecta > Diptera > Culicidae > Anopheles > Anopheles christyi. The sequence goes on from KB697280.1 coordinate 9,624, forward strand.
TTTTCGCTCTCCTCCCTTACTTTAAACACTGGATGCTATGCGCGGTGCGGCATACGCTCTCTCGCTCGCTGTTGTTTTGGGGCCACAACAAATTCTAGTGCGCGCCCCTTTTTTTTCTCCAACGTCAAACAAACGTCAGAGTGCCGCGGGATGACGTTTCGCCCGAAAGCTTCGACGGAGGGATCCTCCCCATCATCATCATTCACTCCGGTACATCCCTTTCACTATCACTGTCGGGTGGGGGACTGCTCATCGTTATGCTTACCACCACGGTGGTGTAGTGTAGAGTTGAATTAATCAGGAAGAAGCTGTGCGTCAGTATGTGCAAAATTTCATTTTAACGGTGTGTGTCGGTGCTACCAATGCTTGACCGTAATTGGAAAAAGCTTTCCTAACACATCCGACAGATGTAACGAGCACCAACAACGGCTGCAAGAAAAAAAGGAATGAAAAGTTGACAAATGTAACACACACCACAATCGGTGCCCTTCAAGACACGCTTCGTCAATCCTTGCTGGAATCAGGCATAAAACACAGTCTCTATAAATAGATCCACAATCGTCACACCGAGGAGCCCCGGTTGGAGACAGCACACCACAGCGGAAATTTTCACAGCCGATACAGCATGCGCGAAAAACCCACCACCCAGACGACGACGACGACCTTTTTCTCCACAACAAAATGCGTCTTTTCGTTTCCTTTTTGGAAGGTTTGGAATTCCACGGTGCTATGATCGGACCCCAGGAGGCATATACCCATGTACGCAAAATGGAGTCGCGACACACACACACACACA
>KB697281.1:0-10360 GCA_000349165.1 Anopheles christyi
AGCCGGATAGTCTGGCCTTGCTACGTGGGGACATTCCGGATGAGAATTGAACTACGTCCGGCATTTACAGGAGCCGGCGCGTCATACATTAGACCACCGGGCTGCCCTCAATTAATATATTAATCACAGACTTATCTCATGTTAAATCTTGGAAAAACTAGAAGGTAAAACAAGTAGAAAGCTTAAACAAATCACGACGAGCCGTGACCGTCCTCGAGTCGATGTTTTTTTATAGTCTCTGTTTTAGTTTGTTGTGATATAAACTATTTTAACGTCCTCTATATTGGTTACAAATGTGGATAACAAAATTTTGTTTGTTTTTCATTAAGTTACCAGTTCACCAGTTCAGTAATGATATTTTTAATTAGACTTTGTGATGTAAATTGCAACAGCTCAGATAGCACTTACGTATACTTTAATCTCAAGACTTCATAAACGTTTTAAAAATGCAGACCAGAATACAGTTAGGCAAAGATTTGTGTAACGAATTAGTTTAGTTTTAGTTTTTTTAAATACTATTTTCACCATGAGCACATGTCTTCTTTTCCATAAAGGATGTTATGTAATCCAATCGGTAGAGCATGGTTTTGTTAAAATAATTATTATAATAATGTAAAATATTTTAATTTGTCACAGTAAAAGTAGTGCTTAAATTTTTGAAGGAGAATATAACACTTGAAATTTTATTAAATTTAAAGCATTTTTTGTGTATGTAATGGTTGTACAACAGCATATGCATGATTAATTTTTTATCGTATCTTTTCATAGCATACACTTGTGGAGCTAAATTAAAACTGCTTATTGTTTGAAAAGCGTCTTAAATTGCGTTGAATGCTATCTATAAGTCATCTTAATTAACGAACCAAACTGTGGTTTAATTTCACAACAACAATTGTTTTTAGGTCGAAAGTCTAATTTTTAAGCGTACAAGCAATGCAATCAATGCTACAACGTGAAATTTACACGCCTAGGCGATTGATTCCAATGTGATCCAGATTAAATTGTGTTAAATAAAATATATCTTTCCACAAACACAACCCAACGGTCTTTCCCCTTTCTACACTCGCAAGAAAGAATTGCTCGATTAAACACAGCATAATACAAAAAGCACGCGCATCATAAAAGCAGCCGGTAACAGTATTTTCTAATGAGCGTTATTGTACTTCGTGCTGTTTTATATCTTCATAAAATTGATCCATTATGTGTTTTGTTGGTTTTTGGTTGTTGTTGGTTCGGACCGATTACATCACACCGGGCTTAGAACGTTGCGGGAAGCGCCACTGCCACAATCCACACTGACCCAATTTTGTCGTCCGTCCATTTCTGGGTCAGCTGATTACGAATGGAGTGAGAAACGGAGGGTTAGTAGCAAGGGTGGGGGGGCAAATTTTCAATTCTTTCCCTCTCTGTGTTTTCAACCAATCGAAGAAGATGTTATTCTAATACGTAATGTTATCACAACGGTATAACCCATCGTAGCTTTTGGCCTCGATCAGTGCTGGAGATTCGTTCTACATGATTAGGTGGCGCTTGTTGGGTAGGGTGCCGAGCGAAGAACGAAGTGATACCGACCTAGCGGTATCGTACTGATACCGATCGAGTGATAAACTGTTCATGGTTAGTGCAACGCGCAAGATGCTCAAGGGAGTTTAGGCACACGCGCGAGTCGGCCGATTCAAAAGATCAATTGAATCGATTTACGTACAAAGAAGAAATGAACGGTGTTCCTTGATGGCGTGCGAGATGAGTTATTTTTGGATGTATTATTTAAAATTTGGAAGAAATTTTTCCATTTCACGATATTCGTTGCATCCTCAGCTTCTTAAAAAAAAAGTTTGCTGCTTCTATTCCGTACAGCACAATGGAGCGATCCAGAGTCTAGCGCCGCTTCATTAATGCCAACAAATTGCTGCATTTAGTAACGCACCAGTGACGTGGGAAATTGTTGCCAAAAACGATCTTGGTCGATCGTAAAACCTCCTTGGGGGAATGGTACACTCCCCTCCAAGAGTTCTTCCGGAAAGGCTAGAAAAGTTTTACTCCTCCACGAAAAAAAAAAAAACGCCGTAACTGTTTGTATGATCCGGTGAACGATCAGATCGGCATGCATAATAATATCGCCTGCCTCGCTGTAAAACGCGAGCGAGACAATAAACACCCAATCGGTGGCCTTAATGAGCGGACTGTGCGAAAATGTTGCGTCCAACATTATGGTTCAGCTATCATTTATAATTTTGCTCACAAGAACGCAACAGGAAGCTAAGCGAATTGTGGCCAAAGCAAATTGAGTTTTTGAGCGTTTTACCGTTTTCCGAAGCGATTAGAACTTCTTTTCTTGCATGCCAAAAATCATGTGAATTATGTGTGCTTCTACATCATAAAGAAGCATAAGTCGATAAACTAGGTCAAATGAGCAAGAACTTTTGCTCAATTCGCTGTCCCGAGCATGGAATCCCGAGTGTGATAATTTGCACAGCTTAGCGGTCCATTTCAAGCCAGCCCAAAAAGAAATGGGAGGTTTGGTGTGAATTAGAAAATTGTAAAGTCAACCTGACGTCCCTTTCTAGGTCATCCCAACCCAACATGGGAAGGGGGGAGTAGTCGTGCTACCGGCTGCAGAAAGTGAATATCATTGAATCGAAACGGGAATTTGATGACATATTGGAAGGAAAGTTGTCGATCGCTCGTTCGTTATTAGCAGCGTGTGTGTGTGAGGTATCGTATTTCTTCGAAGCATAAATTCCTTTTAATGCTGTTCGGTTGGGTGAGGAGCATCACTACATTTCAAATAATCATACCAACACTGTAAAGATTGTGTAAAGAAAAAAAAAACTAACTTAGCAATAAAACAAAACGGTAGAATCAGACTATAAATAGAGCTGCATTCCGTGGCAGGTGGAATAAATGGACGAACCATTAGGTTGCCCCGTTTCGAGCAATCATCATCTTGCGGCTTGACCCGATTCTGAAGTGCGTTTGCAAGAATTTTAAGAGAACGATTTTACGGTCGGTACGAATAAGAGAAACAGATCACAGAAAAATGAATGATCGCTGTTTGTTAGGTAATAATAATTGTTCAGACTAAGTATTGTTTACAGCTCATCAGCTTCTAGTAGAGAGGGAAACGGTTTCGGTGTTCCATTGGGTGGTAATATTGCCCACTTCTAATGAAGATATGTAAATTAATTGATTCGGGCGAGTGAGTTAGATTGTTGAAGCGAGTGCGGTGTGAACAATAACCCGTTTTTAGTTGGGCACTCGTTGCGAGATGATTTGCGTACTGTGATGCAGGGTTGGCTTACACCAATTAAGCAGACGATAACACATTTCTAACAATGGAATATTTTAATGGGGCAAAATTAAATAAGAAAGAAAGATGATAAATTTTTTTTGCTTATTGAAAGATAAGGTCTCGGTTTGTTTGTTGGATTTAAAACAAAGTATTTTGAAATAAAATTAATTTCAAAATGCCTGCGCTTTTTAAGGAATAAAAAGAAAGGGCAACGAATTTTACACTAATTTTAATGCATAACTAGTTTTACAGTATGAATCCAAAAATTGTAAGTCTTGTTTATACTCAACGAACTTCTAGAATAAGAATCTACCCATCAAGAGTACTCATAAACTTGGAAGCTGTCAGTGGTTACAATCTCTATCCTAGAGCAAATTTAAACTCAATAGCTGATGTTCCTTTTGGCGAACAACATTTGACCTTCAATCCAAGCTATCGTGCAGCTAAAACGCAATTTAGTTAAAGACCCATAAGATTTGAGTGAAAGAACAGCTGACCATCTGTTTGGAAGCATTGGATGTATTTTAAGTCACAAAACCCTGCCCGATCAACCGACTGGTTCGTCAATGGGTTTCGATTTCGAACGATAGTACCTGATAAGCAGGTGAGAAACCGCTCGTTCTTTCGAACCTCATCTCCAAAGAGGGTGTGTTGGTTTGTCAAACCGCTCGGCAGCTGGGTGCGCATCTGAACCCGGCCACATATGTGTATTGCGCTCCGCGAACGTGGTGCTGCAAGCGGGCACTAACACGCACACGCCGGGTCCAGAGGGGAAGCGCATACACTGCTCGAAGCTTGCCCGACTCGTTATTCCCGTTATGTCCTGGATTCCTCTGCCCGGTTTTTCGCTCGGCGGTCACAAACGGTGGTCAAATGTGGGACAGCTACGAGCAGCCGGGGGAACCGGGAGGAGATTGTCGGCAAACGCGCGCACAAGTGCGCCATACGTATACGTCGCTAGTTAGTACTGCAAATGCGTTTGCGTGCCGTGCGACATATGTGCTGGCTCTGCATTGATTGTTGTTTGGCTTCAATGTACATTCTAGGCACGCCGACCACAATACCAACGATTGCAGGCGAAGAGTCCCGGGCGTGATTGATTGCTCCGGCCGTGGTCCGTCACAGCTGTGATGCAGACAGAATTGTCCTGTACGTGTTTACCAACTAGATTGATGTCCAGGAAAGGCTTCAGTTCTACACGGTAATGGATACAACGCTAGTGCAACCCCTTTTGGTTGGAGAGAAAGATGGTGAGTTCGAGAGAGCTTAGATAGCGCTCAAGAAATCGTTTAACCAACTAGTCCGAGAGTCACCGTTGTTCATTTAAATTATCATTATACCTTCGGATTGCACTGCATTTTGCTAACTGTGTTCAAAGGTTCTTTAACCAGATGCAACTGTTTGCCGTTCAGAGATCATTGGACGAAGCTAGAACCTGATTGCGTATTCCGATGGCAGCCTTAAGAACGGTTTGTTTTAAATATGTCGTGAGCGTAACACAGCTCCGGGTCGACGTGGTTTTTTGTGTACTCACGATATGAATGAACAAGCATCAATAACGAGTTTATGTTTCCGTGATTTCCGTGTATAAATTTGTTTGAAGATGGGTCTTACCTGAAAATAAATAAGAAATCATAGAGTGAATAAAGTGTTAAATAAATCTGTTTATGAATTTATTTGAACGAAGCATAAAAGAACGATGTCTAGTACTAGCTTACTCTGTCAATTTATCTGCCCAACTCTGACATAAAGAAATTATTAAAAATAATAAAGTTATTTATGTAGCTTATTTTAACACAACGCACAATGTTGCTTTTCTCAGCGTACCAAACCAAACAAGAGCGATTGCTATGTGCCCCCGAACAGCGTGTTGGTTATATTCATTGGCGCTTCTCTTTACTTTACGCTTTACACACAAAACCCACGTAGATGAACCCTCTGTGGAACATAAACTCATCTTGTTACAAACGTACCGTTCTGCTCAGTTCGTTTTGATTGATTTTGTCCCTATTTTTTTTTGTTGGCCAATTTTTGCACAAAACATAAAATTGGCAACGGCGTTAGCGAAACGACATCATTGTTCCATTTTGATGCCAGAAAACAAACAGTGCGCGGGTTGAAGCGAAGGTTTACCCTTTGTTTTGCTATCATTGGACGCATTAATACCTTAAGGGGGTTTCACGATGTAAAAGCAAAACGAGAGAAACGTAGGCTTTGGAATTTTATGCTTAAAAAAAAAAGCAAGATAAATATGTGAAAAACGGTTGATGAGAAAATGGTCATCTGCACTGATTTCTTTTTTTTTCGATTAAAACTACACGCACTGTGACAATATAGTGTAAACGTACCCATCATCAGTTTCGTTCAAGGGTTAGACATTAACGGTGAATATATAAACGCCCCCACAACTGTTACTGCTTTTTTTTTGTTTAACTTTGTAACTCTTCAGTCTCAGGTCTCAGGTGAATGCAAAATCAGCACAGATTTGGTCAGCTGCATCGGGCTCAAACACGCACCGATGGGTTTTGAGGGAAACTTTGGAAAACCCTGCCCCAAGAAACAAAAAAACAAAACGCACACAAAACTTTCCCTTTCCGATAAGCAAAATGGTCCCTCCGAAAAAAAAAAATGCTCTCAGCATGGAACACGCATATTATTTTCCAAAAATAGCATACCCAACCACCATAAAGCGACGGAAATTGACCGGTTGCTAATTTTATAACCGCTGTTCGCGTGGATAGAAAAACAATATACCGCCATCTTTGGTGGCCGAATGTTTGTTTTTGCGTGTTTGACGGACCGGATAATTTTGTGACCGGATGCCGGAAAAATCAAGCACCTCCACCGTAAAACGCGATCCCTAATGGGACCACGCTCGACTGTCGAAAGCTGTCACAATAAATGATTAACATAAATGCGGGGGTTTTTCGATTCGGTACATGGAAGGAGTAGCGGTAAAAAAAATGAAGATAAACATGGGAAGGAAAATAAACCTTCCCAGCCCGGGGCCGATAAGAACCGATGTTGAAGTGAAAGGGAAATGTGTGTGGTCTGAGAGTAAAAAAATCATCCAACTGGATCGATTTTCATTTCTAAAGGTACACTCAATCTAGCAGTTCAGAACAAATCCCTCCATTTTTTGGGTGGATTCCATTTGGGAAACGGAATTTCCCTTTCAAGCGCTAGAAAGCGTTACCATCACCTGGCAACCTTGTGCGAAAGAACAATTCCGAGAGGTTTTTTTTTGTTTTTGTAGCAAATGCGGAAACTAGCGACTTCCCGCTTTCCTGCGTTTGGTTTCTGTGTGTAATCATGATCATCATGCCCAAGCAGTTTTGCTTCACTTTCGGGCAACGCGCGGGATCTGGTGGTCTGGTGGTGAAAATTGATGTGCACTGCGAACCGTAACCGTTTTGGCCGGGTGGTGAAAAGTGAATTTTCGTTCCGCGTTCCGGTGCGCGAAGGGCTGACAGAACTGGGACGTAGCGGAACCAGATCTCCGTGGCCTAGATGGTGTTTCCCGATTGAGGGGAGGGAGTTTTAAAATCGATCCACCGACTTTGTAAAGGAAAGGAAAAAGCAGTATCCAATTTTCCACCGAAAGCAGTGATTAATTATGTTTGCATTTAAATTAATTTGAAGTGTGCATGATAAGGGTTTCTTGTCTACAGCCTTTTTGGGTTCAATAATGAATGTCATAAAAAAGACAAATAATTAGGCTTCCCATTGAAAGTCGATTGACTTACTTTCATTGTTAAAAAAAGTGTAATTAAAATATTTTAATTTTCATTCACAATGAAAAGTTTTTAATTATGGATAATGTCTTCCTGAGTTAGTTGTCATAAACATAAAAATTGTAATAAACATAATGAATTTGTCTGTTTTTACCAAAGGGCAGTGTAACTATACCAGTCACTGCAGTGACAGATGTTGTGGGCAGTAAATCGATTGCAACATAACCTTTTGGCAAACGCCATTTTTCCCAATAGCCATGCAGTTGCAACCTACGTCATTGCTGGCACGAGATACGAGCAAAAAATTCAAGTAGAAAAGTTTCTGCGCTGCAGCCCTGAAACGTGACGTTTGATCGTTTTGACGGATTTTATGCCGGTTCCTGTCCTACCGGATGGTGGGAAAAAGCTCAGCTGGCGGTAGACAAACAATTGTAATAAAAATGAAAAAATGGTGCAATACTAAAAAAACACTACTACCGTTCCGTTTGCCTACCTTAACTAGTGGACGTAGGCAGGAAGTGGGTACAAAAATTGTCCGGCAAAGGAACCCAAAATATGGCAACACAAATATAGTGGACCGGTATCATGTCGTGGTATAAAAATTTTAATGCTTTCCTCGCTGAGACCGAATTGCAGTTGAGCTTCCGTAACCTCGACCCGGTTCCGGACCGGGTTGGCAAGACTGTGCAAAAGAAGGAAAAAAGGGGGCAAAACATAAAATCACCCTACGCTACCGTTTGCTCACCGTTTGGGGATGACATCAAAGCCGCAGGTCGACAAGGTTCTCCACGGTTGAGACGCGGCTTTGACGTTTTGGTTTCGCTTAAAGCAACGCTCGCACACACGGGCTCGTTACAGCTTGGATTAGCTGTTTTCCGGTTTCCTAACCAAGACGGTCACCGAAAGCGGTAGACAACAAACTCCTCACCCCCCCCCCCCCTTGCTGAAGAGTCAATGGAACGATCCGTTTAATGTTTGTTCGTGTTCGTTCTGTTTCGGGGCGGTTTTTTGTCTGTTTACTCTTCTCTCCGGCTGGCACGGAAGTTTTGGTCTCGTGGATGAATTTGACGGTTTATGATTTCGGTCATCCGTCGAACGAGAGTGCGGTGATGTAGGTTAGTGAAACAATTGCTGCCGTGTAGGCGATGGGGGAAGGCGCGTAGTGGATGGTGTGAGTTCAGAGGCCGTTGCTGGTGTTTTTTTCGGCGGGGAATCTATTTACGTTTGAGCGGAGATCTGTGACAAGTCAGGCTCGGGAAAGCTTGTCGGTGCTGTTGTTCGTGATTTAAGATCATTCTTTCGTCCGTTGAAGTGGCTTGCAATGAAAGGGAAAACGATTTGGATAATCCTGCCGGTTGAGAGAGTATTTAAGCAGCAAGAAACTAACGAGTTTTTTTTCTCCTAATCGTAAAGGACACTCGAAAAGCTTTCTTTTCATTTAATATACGTGTTTTGTATCAAGCAACTTATTATTTGTAATAAATTCCAAAAATGTTTCCATCCAAAAGCAAACAAATTCAACGCGATTTTAAATGTATCTACAGTTAAATTGTGTTTTGTATAGCAATCATATCCAATGTCAAATAACATTTTATTGTAATATTTCAAACAATGTTGAATTATAGTTGTTTAAAATCATTATCTGGAGTTGGTAGAATAATATCTCTAAAAACATTTTACTGCTCACTTTAAAAACTACGAGAATCGACTAGCAAAAGCAATAAACATCTCAATCGCAACGTCACGGCACTTGCCGGAGACCAGGTTGAAATTCGTATCCAACAGCAGGAACATGCTGTGCATCGAAAGCAATAAAGTTGTACAAGCGCACATTCTTTTCGGAGTTTCTTGCCTTCCTATTCTTTGTACCACGTCGTAGCAGTGCCTGCTGATAGGCAATAAATGTGAAGCTGGTTTCCCGAACAAATCACAAAATCTCTCTAAGCCAGTTTCAATCGTATACCCGTTGGCAGGTTAGAAGTTGATCTTCCCTTCCTTCCTCATTCTCATTGCTTACAACCCACGCTAAACGTTCGACACTGTGAAGGTTATTTCATGTTCTTGTGCAAGCAACATGCTGCTGCCGCTTCCATCTGATAAGCCATCATCATCCGCGCGAGAACGGAATCGAAAAGGAGCGCGATGCGCATTACGGTGCATTTTAACCACAATGGATGCTGGTGAATGTTGACCGCGCGCACAAGTCATGTCGGGGATGCGGATCCGTTTCGGATGTTGTTTTCGGTACAACTTTCTCCTTGTCTGGCGTGACAGTGGAGCGAAAAAAAGGCCCTTCTACGAAAAAACATACTTTCAGGTGAAACAGGACATTCAAAAAAAAAAACCCCCAAATGTTGTTGGAAGGAGATTGTTGCAAGGCTTAAGAATGAACCTGTTTTAACGCCAAACCGTTGGTACCACCGGTACCATGAGCCACCGTTTTGGGATGTAAGGAGGAAGAAGATTAATAAAATTTCACACCTTTCCTGTATCTTCAATATGATCTTGCAAGAAATTGGGTTTTAATAACGTGATTCAGCGTGATCTGTAATGGCGAAATAGTGACGCAAATACGGCCCCACACACAACCCCGCACGTATTGAAGGGAAAGGACAAAAGGCATTAAACTTTGGTACAGTTTTTGGTCGACTGCTATTTTTGTATTCCATCATATATCATGCAGCGTGGTTGATTATGGGAATTTTTTTCGTACAACCACATTCACCATACTTCCCTTTCACGGGCCAAACAATGGAATGTTTTGCGAAAACAAAAAAAAAAAAAGACCCATATCTTGGATCCGGTCTTGGAAAATAAACACCTTTTGATATGGTGAACGAGCGTCCCAAAACAAATGAACAAATGAGAAAAAAAAAGGATCTTGAAAGAAAACTGGCTTTACTTTCAAAGCAGGGGGAACCCGAAAAGAAGATGAACTCATCGTGGTCAATTGCCCAATATCACCGAAATGTCAGTTTGATCGTTTACCAAAAAAACAAACAGCACATACAAAAGAAGAAAGGGGTAGTGCACGAAAAAAAAACGGCAACCATTGAAGACCAGTTTTCACTTTCCATTGAATTCATCGTAAGCCACTTTTGGTCATCAATGTGGCGCCAGCAGCTAGAAGTTGGAAGGGGAGATAGGGGGCTACCTAAAAGAGCACCGATAATTTTGGACATTGACTTTTCGCGTGCTGTCGGGATGCCACGATGTGTATGTGTGTGTGTGTTAGTAGGCAATCGATCGATCGGAAAGAAATCGAAACCGATCATCGATCATGTGATTTGTGGGTTTGAGTTGTTGTTTTTTTTATTCGATAGCGAATTATTGG
>KB697282.1:0-32103 GCA_000349165.1 Anopheles christyi
CACACACACACACACACACACACACACACACACACTGATTTTCGCTTTCAACAACGCGTGGATCGAATCTCGATTGCATTGCATTGTTTCTCCTAATGGTCAGCGAGACAACACATGTCAAACGGTCATGAACACACGCAAACAAGGAAAAATGATGGACATTTTACTGATCAAGATCGCAGCCCTGTCAATCGGGCTGCAAAATTTCGCAAACTCCAATTTTCCCTCAGTCAAAATTTCCACTTGCAAACGGAAGCTAACGAGCTGCTTAAGATCAATTGAGACACCCAAAACATACCCTTTCCGGCCTTCCTCTCCTCCCACATCTTAAAGCTCCCAAATAGCTGCAACCAATTGGCACGGCGATCATCATCAGCCGCATCGTGGATCGCCGACAGTTAAGGTGGACAAAATGGTGTACAAATGGTCGCTTGGAAATCACCTCGTATCGACCATTGGCAAAGGAAAACTCGTACCGGTTCCGGTAGTGAATGGAAGCGAAAAAAAACAACAGCACGTACACACGCAAGTGAGATGATGATCATGCGAAAGGTTCATGTTGCGATCGTTAGATTGCTTGTTTGTTTGTTTGTTTTGTTTTTGCTTCAATTCGTAAGATGAAAAGCGCAAGCAGGGTATAAACGAAGAAAGGGGGAAATTCTTCGCTCACCAGATCACCTTCACCAGCTTTGCGGAGGGAAAATTTGTCGAGACGATTCGCCGAAGAAACCGAGAAGTCGAAATGACCCCCTTCACCAATTATTAGATTGATCGCAAATCCATCAAACTTTGCATCGTTCACGTCTTCAGCAGCACCTTTCTTGGGGTAATGTAGAATTGGGCGACGAGCTTCGAGCGTTGCTTTCGCGATCATCATTCAAGATCAAGAGTTTCCTTGTCCGACCACCTTAACATTGTGTTAGGTTCTTTCTTCTGCAACACGGAAGCAAGCTGAGTAGCTAGTAGCTCAACACCCCGTACACCCCTTTGGGGTGAAGTGTTCTCGCTGCAACGATCGGAAGCTATCGTTTCGATCAAGGAAGGAAAATAATTGTTTTAGACACTTTCGCTCGCAAAAGAAAAACACTCTCCAATGTTTTAATAGCGATTAATGACGGCACTGTAGTCACCTGTGGTCTGGACTCTTGAAGCTTGAAGCCACATTTAAAAGGAGTCCAGATCATCTCGAGCTGCAAACGGAAAGCCTTTCGTCCCGTTCCCTTTTTGAGGTGTTGCACTGCGCTGCAATCAGTCAATTGGAGCGGTTGCGTAATATTTTGTTGCAAACGTGGTCAATCGAGAGAAATGGGGTGGTTTGGGCAGGGACAGGGACTGGTTCACTATTATGCAGCACCATCATTTCTCTCTCCTCTCGCCCTATACACAACAGAGAGAAAGAGAGAGAGAAAGAGGGGGAGAGAAAGGAAGGGTGATCAATGACGGGCAATCTAACATGAGTTACGAAGAACGAATGTTGCTTTTGTTTCTTGTCATCTTTGCAAAGGAGCATTTGCGAATAATGAAAAATGCCTACGTATTAGCACTAGCTGAACTGAAGCCCGTTTTCTGTCTGCTTTTTTACACACTACATTCCATACAAACAGATGGATGTTTGTATGATTTATTTGTGAACAATTTTACTTGAAAGCAGTAAAGAACAAATTGATTACACATGAAAGCATTGCCCATCTTCTACACAACAGCTTTCGTTTGGGCTCCATTTACTTTGTAACAAATAGAGCCTTGTTACCGAAACTTGTTACAAAACTGCATACCTTTCATATTTCTGTTTTGCCTGGTGTGTTTCTATCCCGTCCTTTTCCATTCATTCATTCTCTACGTGAGGTGGGTCAGTGGTTGATCGCGGTTAGTCATGCAGGCATCTAGGCTCCCGTTTCTCTTCCAAGCAAGCATAAATTATAACCCACTCACTCACCCATCCATCCATCCACGGGTGCAGCAGGGTGTACGAAAAACAAGGATGATTTATCATCCGCGTCCGATCTCGGTAAGCATTATAGAAACGGGTTGTTACGACAGTTTCGGTGTGTGTTTTTTTAAACAATGAACACATGTAGGAATAAACAGCTCAGAAGGTCATTTAACTAGGTGAAATTTTTTAGTTGTGGTTTAAATTGCACTTTGAATTTTAAACAATTTTCTTCAAATTTTTGCTCGTACATAATTTTGTTTTGGTCGATCGGGTATCGAAAATGTAATCACACCAAGTCTCACCAAGTTTTTTATCTTTGTGTTAAATTTCTTTGTTTTTTCAAATTCCAGGAAGTTTGAAGTTTGAGGAACGCGAGAAATGAACTTAAAAAAAAACAAAATTTATATAAATATTTCAAATGTTGAAAGTGCAAACATGCCTCAACAATTCTAAACCCTTTAAAACATTTCATTACATCGGTAAATCACGCAAAGCTCATATCTGTTCGCTTGATTAACCGCTTGAGTCAACACCATAAACTAGGCGTTAAAAAAATGGTTCCCCCTTGTACAGATACAATAGATGAGAAAACGGAAACTGTGCTACCTAATTTGCAAACAACTAGATCAACTTCACCCAGTAGAAGCCCATAAGCACACTGGCCCATAACCATCAGCCCAACACCGTTGCCTCTTGCAAGGTTACCGCTCCTAGACGATAGGTGACATTTTCCCACCGAGAATATATGGTTTCCATGGGTGAAGGAAACCATAACAACGATTCATCATAAGTCGACTCCCAAGATTAACTCATGTTCCATCACTACGAATTGTCTGATTACGCCAAGGTCCAGCCGGATAAGAATGGTAGGCCCACCCGAGTTCTGGGGTGCGCTCTAAACTTTGCACCCCTATCGTTATCCGTGCTGAAGGTTTTCGGTTGTTAGAAGCATGTCGCTGTTCCATTCTCTTAGGAAACCGATAACTTCGCTCTCATTATCACTTAGTTGCTTTCAAATGTACAAATCCACTTTCGAGCATTGGCAAGAAACGGGGAGTCACACTGAGGTACACACTGCGTTTTCCCCTTCGAGCAGTTGCGCATCAATGGAGACGGAACGGAAAATGACGGACCGGTGGCGCGACAGAGAAAGTATTGGACAAGCTTACAGGAAAAAAGTGGCCCCGAAAAACGAAGTGTTAGTGATTATTATTGTATGTCTTAAAGCGAGCCGCGATCAATCGGAACGGTTGATAATAAACGATAGTAAGCAATGGGCATTGATTTCGTTAGTTTATTAAATCCACCTCCACCTGGTTAGGACTCTTCCAGACCACGCAAACGCACACGCGTGACATAATGTGAAAGGCTCTGGACACACTTTCATCTTGCTCTGTGAATGGCGTGCATGGAATGCAAACACATGCCCGCGCATATCCAGCATCCATTTTCAATGCTTATATTTAGCCCCAAAAAATGGATTAGTTTCGCGTAACTTACACGCGTTCGTGCCACGTGCTTTTTCGGAGAGGGTGGTTTCGTCTCTCGTTCTCTGCCCAACGATCGCCTTTGGACGTTGGCAAAATTATTTAATCCGCGCTTTTGCCACCAATATCATCACCTGACCTGATTTATACGCTACGCCATGATCACGTGGAAACCAATTTAACAGTTGTGCACCCAACAATTAAATCGATTTGATTTGGTTTGGTGTTAGTTGTCGACGAGTTTTCGGAGATTTTCAGGAAAATATTATGTCATTTTGTAAATTTAAAAGTACGACTTAACAACTTCGAACTGGACTATTGTCAACTGTTGTACTAGATTAGAAGAAACGTTCAGTCAACTTACAAAACCATTAACTGCAACACTAATTTTGAATAAGCCACAAACACGTGATCTACAATCCGCGAGATTTGTTCGGCTTGTTGCTTTTCAAAAGTGCAGTTTCGCTAGCTCCCGTCAATGGCGCTGCAAACAACCATATCAAATGTGCAAACGTACTGCTACTTGGGCAGTGTTTACAGTTGCTTGATTTGACAGTTCTCGAAGCATCTTTGTTTTTTTTCTCCTCGAACCGGAGAGCATGTTTATTATCTAATCGTCAGTATCATGTTGTGAAATAAGAGAACCTATCGACAGCTGTTTTATCGAATCTTTACCACAAATAAGTTTGTTAAGTGCGAAAGTTGTTTAATTTATACTAGACTAGAAAAGTGTTTGATTCTACGCAAACTCACACCTCTGCAAAATGTCCCGTGCACAAGACGCCGTCGGTATACTGCGGGGGTTGAAAATCGTGGCGGATGCCGTTGGAAAATCGCAATCCGAATACGCCAAACATCTGTGGGCCAATTCGAGTGTTCGGGAGGTGCTCGAGCAGCAGCTAGCGACTGGAGAGCAGTCAGTCAAGCAGGTGATTAACAATCCTACTAAGGAGCTGGAAAAGGCGGGTGGAATGTTACGCGAAACCATCGAGCGAACGGCCGTCGTTGCGGAAGGCCTACGTCAGCTGACCGTAGCTGCGATACCAAAAGTGGGGCCGCTTTCTCCCGACGCATTTCTGAATCAACGCATTCCACAGGCTGGAACAGTGTATTCGCCCGGATCCGAGCCCTCGGGAGATATAGCGAGCTTGGACATTTCAAAAATTACTCTAAAGGAGCTAGAATCGATACTGTCCGAACACAGCAAAAATCGTGAGATAAAGCTAGGTTTAGACAACAGCAAACGATCCAGTGCAAAAAGCGTGGAACCGATCGTCGCTACAGAGAGCCCAGCAGCAGCACACACAGCGACAGTATCACCACAAACCAATCTACCTCCGGAGCCAATCCGCTTGAAAGAACCGGCACGCGAATCGAAAGCTTTTACGCGCGATGAGCAGCAAATAGAAAAGATGTTGCATTTTGTTTCCTCTTACGATAAGAATCCCTTGAATGCGGCACCGCCCATAGTAACCCCGGCGAATCCGGGACTACCGATTGAATTACCTCAGCTAAGCACTGTTGCGAAACAGCGTAAGGTTCCTTCATCCCGTGTAGCACGACTAGCATCATTTGGTGGACTGTTTGCCGGACTCGGACTGGGTACAGTCAATGAGCTAGCGAAAGGTGCGCTCGGCATCGGGGGAACGTTGGACGTGAAGCAGGCCCTGTTCAGTCCTACCAACGCGGAAAGAATCGTTGACACGCTGTGCAAAGTTCGAGGTGCCGCCCTGAAGCTGGGACAAATTCTTAGCATTCAAGATTCGAACATCGTATCACCGCAGCTGGTGAAAGCGTTCGAGCGGGTACGGCAGGCGGCCGATTACATGCCAGACTGGCAGGTGGAGAAACAGCTCGTCAGCGAACTCGGACCGAACTGGCGCTCGAAGTTGGAGAGCTTCGATCAGAAACCGTTCGCCGCCGCTTCGATCGGACAGGTACATCGAGGCGTACTGAAGGACAGTGGCATGGAGGTGGCCATCAAGATACAGTATCCCGGGGTGGCGCAGAGCATCGAAAGCGATATCGACAATCTCGTGTCGATGCTGAAGGTGTGGGACGTGTTCCCGGCCGGTGTTTTTATCGACAACGTGGTCGCGGTGGCAAAACGTGAGCTGGCCTGGGAGGTGGATTACACGCGGGAGGCCGAATACACGGAGCGATTCGCGGAAATGATACGCCACATGCCCGAATACAGGGTACCACGTGTAGTGAAGGAACTTACCTCAAAGAATGTACTAACGACGGAGCTAGTACCGGGCGTACCGATGGATCGATGCTTCGACTTGAGGTAAGCGTGAAGGCAAGAGCTTCCTTTCAAATCACTTCCTAATGTTTCTCTTTTTTTTGTCGCCCTTCCAGTCAAGAACATCGTGATCACATAGCATACTGCGTGATGAAGCTCTGTCTGAATGAACTGTTCACCTTCCGTTGCATGCAAACAGATCCGAACTGGTCCAACTTCCTTTACGATGCATCGACGAAGCAGGTAATGCTGATCGATTTCGGAGCGACGCGCTTCTACCAGAAAGCATTCATGGACGATTACTTAAGGGTAAGGGCTACCATCTAGACAAAACAAATTTTCCCCGTTTCTAACCATTGAACCGTGTTTCTTGCTTTTGTAGGTTATTATTGCGGCCACGAAAAACGACCGCCAACAAATATTGGAACTGTCGCGCAAGATGGGTTTCCTTACCGGCTACGAAACGCCAGCAATGGAAAATGCACACATTGACGCAGTTCTCATCCTCGGCGAATTGTTTAGCGTGCCGGGCGAGTTCGAGTTCGGTCGACAGAGTACGACGAAAAAGATTGCCGCCCTGGTGCCGGTAATGGTCGCCCATCGGCTATGCCCACCGCCGGAGGAAATCTACTCACTGCACAGGAAGCTTTCCGGTGTGTTTCTATTGTGCGCTCGGCTAAATGCCAAGATTGATTGTAAGCCTATGTTTAATGAGGTGATGCAGAACTATAAATTTGACTAGAGAGAAAGGGAGAAATGTCAGTATACGTTATGAGGAATTGCGACGAAATAAAGCAATATAATTGAACGATCCGTATTCTCCCAGTACGAATAATCACTCTCTTTAATCAACCGGGGGGAAAACCGTTTATATTTTCCTTTTTTATGGTGGGTTACGCTCCTAAGCTAGCATTCCCTTTGCGTTGTCGTCCCTGGTCGTTGTTTGTTTGGTTGTAGGTAAATTGTTAGAGGGAGCTTCCTAGGCTCAGTGTTTTAGGTCAATTCCGTGCTTTTCGGCCGATTCCTTCAAACAGTTCATAATGTCTAGTGCTAGCTCGCACCGATCCTCGTTCGACACAGCCTTACAGTCGGCAGCAAGCTCCTTCGCCACCTCAATCTTGGCCTCGTTCCCCTTCATCAGCATTTTCGCAATCTCCATGAAGCCATCCTCCTGGAACGCTTTCCCGTCCGAGATGCCGAACTGTTCCTGCATACAGCCTGCCAAACATTTCTGCGTGCGCGACTCGGGCATCTTATCGTTGACGAATCCATCCACATCCTCATCGGTTGCGCCTTCCTTCGTTTTGCATTCCGCAGCCAAACCGCGCATCATTTCCTTCGCCTGCTTCACCTCTTCGTCTTGGTCCGCCTACACACATGCAAACAAACACACGCATCCCGGAGGGAAAGCGAAACATGAGACTGGGAACGCTTGTATGGAGGAGCTGCTTTCATGCAAATGCGTTTACCTGTACACTAATCATTGCCGTGGCAAACATGCCAAAGAACAGGACTACCAAAGCGTTAGACTTCATCGTGCTGGGAATAACTGGATACAGTGACGCACAAACACAAACTATACACCGCCCAGTGTTGGGTGGGATTCTTTTATACCGGTGTACGTGATTCAATCTTGATCTCGCACGTTCGGCTGCTGCATAGCAAAAGTGGCCGGTTGCATGTGCTCGCTTGCTTTTTTGTTTTCTTCCTATAGCGACAATTCACGCATCTGTTAATTATAAACATTATCAGGTGCCCCGCGAGAGGGCAGTTTCTGCTGGCGTGTCCGATTTCTGTACGACCTAACAAAACAACACAATGGCGCGCGATGACGACTTCCTCCCGCCACAGACACGATAGTGGAGGGATTTTGAAAAAAAAACGGCCTCTAATCGCACATGTTTACATCGGATTTTAATTCGAAAGATTGTACCCGATACAGCGCTCAGGGCAGTTGTTTTTCAAATGTCGTCAATGAAGTGTGCATTATGGGTGGGTATTCGTTGGAAAAGCTAACGAAAGTTTTGCTCAAAAATCGGGTAAAAGTAAAGAGTCAAGTTCTATGTTAATCGTACAGTTTGATTTGCAATGCATAGTAATTGAGAAATTTGTGCAATGGGTAAACAGTTTAACAACTCACCCGTTTAACTTGTTTGCTGATCAAAGATTACCAGTCAACTAGGGTCGATAATGAGAAAGTAAATTTCAATCGAAATTGTTTGTCCATAAACAATCGAGTTCAGTTTAAAGCCAGACAATGCCCACTGTCGATGTATATTTAATGTTTCCACCATAACCGAAACTATAAATTCAGACCAACGAAATCACACCACTTTAGGCTAATGCAGCAAACAGTGCAAAGTGCAACAAATTTACTAGCAACATGAACTCTAGTGTGGAGCTTTCGGAGCTGATGCAAGACGATCTGTTTCACTTGGAGCTTAATCGACTTTTAAAATGGATCTGTGAGTCCCCTTTTTATTTACTCTCCAGAAGTAGTCCCACAATTGTTTTGTTTTGCTTTTAGTTCAACAGCATTTGGTGAGCTTTTTCTGTACCTGTATCGTGGTGGGCACGAGCATTTCGGGACACTGGACGGCTGCTACCGAACAGTTTCCTCATCCCGTTATGGTGATTACCCTTGCAAGGCATGATGAGTCCAAAGTGCTGCTTGAAGCTATCGAAAATGGGTGCCAAGTAAGATTGGGCAGTTTCTTCTTACGTAGCTTATCTTGCTAGTGAGGCAGTAAATATTTGCTTAGGCAGTTTGCTTAGTAAAACATAGCTTTAGCATGTTTTTAGTTGCTGCATATTCATTTGCGTGCACTACAAGCATTGATTAATTGTCCCTGACATTCAATACCCGTGATAAGCTTCACGATACGCGATCTCGTGCAGAATCGTAACAACTCACAGCTAATTACATGCCATGCCGACAAATTCCGTATTCTAGCCGGACATTGAAATTAACCCTTCCCCTTATCTCCAACATCTTTTTTTTTTTAATATTGACAGACCTTCATTCTGGCCCACTCGACAGTGATTGAGTTTTTAGATCGGTTTCACTACGTGCATGATCTTGCCACCGTACGCTACTACCACAAGCGAATCATCATCATAAACGATGACGACGCAAAAGCACACGTGCAGCGATCCATCTTAAAGCATACTGCTGCTCGTGATGTGATGGATTGGCTACTAGTAAACCCACAGCCCGATCATAACCGTGTGGATCTGTTCACCAATCAGTTCGACAACGACGAGTGGATACCTCTGGCTAGCCACGACACACTCACCATACCAGCAGCATTCGATGCCACCGTAAATCTGTTCCCAAACAAGCGCACCAACCTGTGGGGACGCTATGTACGGTTGGCAATATTCAACTACGAACCATACACCCTTTGGAGTGCCGTCGATGGTACAGGCGAGAAAGCGAATGCCTTCTTTCAGCACGCTCGCACACTCTTCATCGACGGTACCGAGTCACGGGTGTTTGTTGAGTTCTGCGCCAAGCTGAACTGTAGCCTGGAGATCTCGCTGGACGAGGCAGGCGAATGGGGCCAAATCTATGACAATCGTACCGGGGACGGAATCATTGGTGCGGTTGTCGAACGGCGCGCTGACGTTGGTGTCGGAGCCCTGTACTCCTGGTACCATGAGTCCTTGTTTCTGGCCCTTTCCAAACCGATCTCACGTACCGGGGTCACGTGTATTGCACCGAAGCCGCTACCACTGTCCTCCTGGCTGACGGCTATTTTACCATTTTCGACAGTGCTTTGGCTTGCCGTACTCGCAACCGTTGCCGTGTCCACCGTGTTTGAGGTGGTGGTCAGCTTCGTAACGCTAAAGTTTAACCCCGCTAAGGTACGGTACGGTGCGGTGCAGGTGTTGGATGAAGGTTTTTGAGTTCGAATCCATTCAGTACACACTTTTTCTTCTGCTCCACTTCAATCCACAGACACATCGGGTGGACGTGTGCGAGTCCATGATGGGGGTCATATCCATCTTTATACTGCAGGCCGTGTTGATACGCACCATACGCAATCCTTACAGCTCGCAGATGATCCTGTTCGGATCGATACTGTTTGTGGGACTGATGATAGGGAATGCGTACAGTGGTGGGCTGGCTAGTGTGATGACCGTGCCACGCTACGAAAAATCGATCGACACCGTACAGGATCTGGCGGATCGTAACCTTCACTGGGGCTCGACACACGATGCCTGGATCTTTTCCATCCAACTCGCAACGCAGGTTCCGTGCCAATCGAGGGGGGGTTCTCGATGTATTCCGCCCACCTTTTTTTTCACACGATTCCTTTATTCTAGCCAACGATAGTGAAGCTGCTGGAGAATTTTGTCACCTACCCGAAGGATGTACTGCACGAGCACGCGAAGCATCGCAATCTGGCGTACAGTATCGAACGCTTACCGTACGGCCACTATGCCGTTGGTGAGTACATCACGGACGAGGTGTCCGGCAACTTTGAGATCATGCTCGAGGACATCTACTGGGAGAACTGTGTGGCAATGGCGACCAAAACTTGGCCACTCATGGACGAGCTGGACGAGCTGACGTTGCTCATATTCCAGAGCGGAATTCAACGCTACTGGGAATTGGAGGTAAGATGACGATGATGGGCGGCGGGTAGGGGGGGGGGGTGGTTCGCAGCAGAGGTCTTATATACTGGCGGGTTTGAGCACTCACGCGTACACAACTATGCTAGCTGGGAGGTGTTACTGGTCAGTCAGGCTGTCCAATTTAATCGCCAAGTCGGACAGGGACGGCTATTGTCACAATCGTAGGGAAACGGGAGAAAACAAAGCACCTAATGCGCATGTATGCTACCAGCTCAGGATAGCTCAACCCCTCCCCGATTTGGGGGTAACATTGGCACAGGGTACTACTACGAACATGGACGACAATCTTTCTGAGGCGACGTTTCTTCTTTGACGTGTCATCATACTGAGGAATTCCTTTTTCCTTTCAAAGACAACTGTGCAAACTAATTCATCTTCACCCATTTTTCATCCTGAAAGGTGGTGACGAAGTTTGCCGATAATAAGGTCCAGCACGCCATCTCGACGTCGCGCCATTTCGACAATCCAGGGCCGATACCGCTACAACCGTCCCACCTGCTCGGCGCGTACTTTCTGCTCGCCTTTGGACTTGGCCTCGGAACGGTATGTTTTCTGGTCGAGCTACTGTGGTCCAGATTATCCACTACGCGACGTATGGTGAAATAGACCCCTTTAGGAACTACGAAGGAGACCCTCGGTAGTAGCAATGACCCGCTTCTAGCTAGTGCGTAATGTCCCCTCGCTTTAAAAGGGGATGAAATGAAAGCAAACAATTTCACCCAAACGATTCACCCTCCGTACGTGCATTTCACTCGCCATCCACTCACCCTTCTTGCTTGTGTGGCGCGCACAAGGGAACACCACAACTTACTACTGTTACCATTGCGTAGGGGACTTTGCAGCAACGGCCGAACGGGTCCATCGCGTGCAGGACGAACAATTTCCCATGCAACACCTGCAGTTTTTGGGTAAAATGGGGCGGGGAGTTGAGTGGGTTTGAGACCTTGCAGCCCATTCTTTCAAGGTTTCAGTTTATTTGGAGGTTGGAGGAGTTTCAAAAAAAAACACACTCACACTTTCCAACACGGCACCTGGATGTATGGAACGATTTAGCCACCCTACAGAAAATTTTATCACTCTGCAGAGGGGTTGACGCGAGCTAGGTAGCACCTAGGTAGGACGACGCGTGGTAAGATTGGGCAAAATACGTGTGAAGTGCCGTAGATGCAGACATTTATTGGTGGTGTCAATTATTGTCTGGTAGGGTAGAAATGATGGGACACTTAGTTGAGATGAGAGTAAAGAACAGGTTTAGATAAGGGTGAACAATTGCTCTGGGAATTCAACGTAAGAGGGTTTAAATCATCCGAACATTATGTTACAATTTTATCGCTACTTATAATTGGTTCTAAGAATATCACAAACTTACTAGTTCTAGTTTTATAAGTTAGAACTTAATTTTGAATTAATAAAAATTAAAGAAAAAACATAATGACATGACCCATTGAAAGAATAGTTGATGGGGAACCGTAAATTGTTAAACCACAAAAAACAAACATTCTTCGACAACCAATACCTCCATCGATCTTATCCATGGTCGTTACATATGAACCATTCGTAACCATTCAAGCAGTGATAAAAAATGCTTTGCTCAATATTTTTCTATCATCTGTTCGTCGATCAATTGCAAAGGGACCATACTCTTCCTTCGTCCAGTCACAATGCTCGATACGCTTCACTGCACCTGCTACGCATAAGGTGCGGCGCGTGACCGATGAAACATTTCCCCTTCTCGCAAGACATATATGTGGCCCTACCAGCACCAACCGTGGTTCCTTCCTTCTCGTACAGTAGTCGAAACTCTATCTATACACCTCTTCCCTGTAACCAACCAAAAAGCTTGCCAAGTCTAGCTATTTGCACACGTGCTGAGGTCAAAGTTTGCTCCTATTACTGAGACGCTTGGGACGTTTGGAAACCTGGAGGCCCTTTGGTAAGAAGTTATGTTAATGACTTTTTCCTTCTTCCTATTCTTCTGCACCTACTGCTTGTACCACAGACGACCATGTGCCCGTCGGTGGAATGACCGATTACGCACTACAGCGGTTAGAGTAGGCCCAGTTCTGGACGCATACATAATGACGTCACAGTGTCCTGCTTTCGAGCCTGAAAAAAAAACCCAACCGGATATTGCCTATATACACACACACACACACAAGACCGAAAACGGAACTAGAACTTACAAATACAGCAAAAGCGTTTCTTTTTTCCATTTTGGGACCCCATTGCAGCCTTTGTTTTCTTTGCTTGTCAAACCTTTTCCCTCTTTCTCTTACTTGTGTGTAGAATTCGGTTACTTCTCTGCGTACCTTCGTAGCAGATACCGAGGTCCTTGTGTGTTCATTCTTTATTCATTACCGTTGCACACTAACGAACTCAGTCAATGGAACGGATGGAAAAAAAAAACCCACCGAAGGGGACCAGAAATTGCTACCAAAAAGGAGAATAAAAAAGGATAATAGCTAGGAGCTGGAGCGAATGCGAGAGGGCGTCCTAGTGCCGGTGTCCCAGCGCAGGAAATGTACACGATCACCAATTCCTTTTATTCCCGCGTCAGCCCCTTCCCAACGGCTTTGCTCAACCGTTAAACAATTTTAAACATATGCACGAATGCATGCCCAAGGACCGGTGGTCTCCGTCCGTTTTAAAGAGACCCCAATTGCCGCATACACACATACACACATGATGCAATCAGCCACCGCCAAAAGGGAACACAAATTGTGTCCACACGCTGGTGTGTCCACCGAGAAGTTTGAGTGGTCGTACATGGCACGGGGAAGCGGGTATTAGAGCGGGACGACCTCTGGCCATACGTTACACATCGCACAACGCGAAAAGGACATCTGCCGAATAGGACAACGATCGAACCTGGAATGGGTTCATTCTATTACCACACACACAGAGGAAAAAGTATGTAAACCTTGATGAAGGCTCCTGCGACCAAGAGGTCAGAGAGTAGAGGTGTCAGCCAGTAGTGTATACCTTTCGGCAGGAAAGGACGTACTGTGTGTCTCTGACAAAACGCGGTCTACTCCGGTAGAAAGCAAAGAACCACCCAACCACTAAGGTAGCTAGAACGGGACGAACAGTGATTCCACAGGCTGACCACTAGCTGACCGCACGGTTACTGCTTGGACCCAATGTACAGGAAAACCCTTTGTCCAGTCGGTCATCGTACGAAGTCTGGATACCAGCAACGGGTTCACGTGTCCGTTAGTACTTAAAGGCGCGCGCACAAAGAAGTGAGAAAAAAGTGGCGGTGGAAAATCCATACCACCCAACCCCCCACACCCCCTTCCCAAGGAGAATTTCGTTGTGAAAGCGTCCTCGTGTGCGGAAAAAAATGAACCAATACTGTGAGGAAACAATATCCTGGACAGGGTAGGCAATAGGACGTCCTGAGGAATGGTGAAATGATAGAAATGTTCAGTTCTCTTGATACAAAACTTCAATTCTAATCGATGAACACGGTCCATGATCGAATCGTTACGCGACATTAGACCATAGAACGTGAGTGGTTTAGTGCGCGTGTGTTTTTTCCATTTTGGAAAATTTGTCATCGATCTCTTTAAAGGGAGAATGACCACCACCAGTCTTTACTGGTCATTGGGCAGTTCGTTTTAAAAAGTACGTTAAATATCTAATAGTCAAACAAGTGAAGATATATCGATGTTTTATCAGAAAAAGTACATGTGTCTGTGAGTGAAAAGTAAGGAAAATTGCACCTAGGGGGAAAGTTTTCTGCTCGCTTGTGTGAATAATTAAAGACGGGGCCTCTCGATGGTGTGGAGCTTGCGCTAGCGGTTTCTCGCGTATGTGAAACAATAGTGTGCTACAGTGTGATGGAGTGTAGAGAAGCGTAAGACCATAAGAAAATCATGGCATTCGTTCCCGGTGACTCCAACGACGGATTAATAGCCCAGGCGGAGCATGTACGCAGTGCGCAATTTCTGCTGTCCCTAGGAAAAAGCGCTGAAGCAGCAGTATATTAGTGTGTGATTCGGCTTTTCCATAGCGTCCTACCCAGCATTCTTCCTAGGGGTGGAGAGATTGAGCTTCGTTAGAGTTTCGTTGACGGAACGGATCCTTCAGCGGAGTACGCCATCACACGCAATGACGCAACTCGAGGATGACGACCTTTTGAACAACTTGCTTAAAATCCCGGGTACCATCATCATCTACAACAATGATATGAGCTGTAAGTGATACTCTAAGCAGATGTATTAAACATACGCCTTTACCCCGCAATACAATTTGCGCGATGTAATGCGTATGAGCCTTGCTGCCTGAAGCCGCCCAGCGCAAAAATATCTTCATAGAAGTGCCATTATTTCTACGGAACCTTTATAAATGATACAAAATTGCAGTGCGTATAGCTGATTGCAGGATAATTGCACCTTCACTAACCCCTCTAAACCGTTGGGTTTGCATCCCACCGAAGTCCTACCCACAGACCCATTTACAATCAATTTCTCATTTGCAGCCTACGATTACGTGCTAAACGCGCACAATGTAACGCTCCCGCTGACACCGGCCACCTCCACCGCCGGTTCGGCCGCATCGGAACAATCGGTGGACGACCTGAACAGCAGCGCATCGATCGATGCGGATGTGACATCGTCACCCGGTCCCACCATCCATTGCCCTAGTGGATTTTCCCACCAGCTGCCCATCAGTTCGCCCGCCTCCACCTTTGCGCTCGATACTCCGGGCAGCTCCGAGCTCGATCAGAGCTTTGGCAGCGTGGAAGCGTTCGACCACCCCACAGCCTCAGCAGGAACGGTGCACCATCTCACGCCCTCACGGGAAGAAATCGAGGGAGACGACCTCGACTATGAAGAGATGGAAACCGAGGGTACCGAGGAGCCGCGCGAAGAGGACGATGACGATTCCGAGCCGGAGCTTACCAATCTGTCCTGGCTGACCGAGCTGAAGAACATTACCAACCTGACACCGTCGGATGCACCGATGACGGATTTGCCAACGGCACGGTTTAATAAATTTATTGCCCAAGTACGAAGGTAAGTGTGTGTGTGTGTGTGTGTGTTCTTGTTAGCGACACGGTATGCGCCGGTCGTGTCATCGGCACCAATTTTATATCCGTTTGTACGATATGCCCATTCGCTAGGAGCCGGGAGACGTACGACAAGCGCAAGGACCAGTACACGTCACTGTCGAGCTCGCTGGAAAAACCACCCTTCAACTATGCACAAATCATCGCCATGGCCATGCTGGAGGAGGGCCGCATGACGCTCAAGCAGATATGCAAATGGATTCAGGAAAAGTTTTCCTACTACAAGGTGCACAAAAACTGGAATGTAAGTAACGGCGGAAGAACTCTCGATGCGTTGCTGCTACCACACACACAGACCGCGTTGCTATTTATTGCATTCTTATTCACCCCTTTCACCGCGCACCCCCCCCCCCCCCCCCCCACCCGCTTTCCCTCTCACCACTCCCCTCGACAGAACTCCATCCGGCACAATTTGTCGCTGAGTTTTTTCTTCACCAAAGTACAACGGGCCAAAGACGAGAAGGGTAAGGGAGGCTACTGGGAGCTGTCGATGGATGTGTCAAAAAGTGAACGGCGCCGGGTGCGCGTTCGGCAACGGAACAAAGCAACCAGCAATGGCGCACATGGCAATCGCCGAACAACGGCCGCCCGGTTCGAAACGAAGGGATCAACGAACGGCCCTTCTGAACCGGCTGGCAGTACCAATAATAATAATAACAGCAACAATAACAACAACAACGAGCAAACGATCAACAACAATCTTCCCAAGTATCCAGCGGTGTTATCAAGTGATACGCCACCGGAAACAATTGCAACCACATCGCCTGCTACGATCGAATGTGTTTCCCTGGGGGACTCGCTTCGAGTCAATCAGGAACAGCTGGCCATACTAGACAGCAACAATAACAACTGTTTGCAGCAGCAACATCCCATATCCGGTCCGGTGCAGGTTCAGAACGTGATGATCGATATTATCGACAACTACAGCAAGTCAACGATCGATGGAACGGTGGTGCTGCAACCAGAACCCACCATGTCGAGTGCTATCGGACTGGACGCAACGCAACTTTCCACCCTGCAACCGGTAACGGAGCTGCCGGTCAACGATGATCAGCTACTGCGAGCCAGCGCAATGGTGGATGGTTGTACGATCAACTTCGATTCCATCATCAATGGCGATGATAATGGGGCCAGTATTTTCAGCAATCTCAATGTGGACGAGGTAAGTGTCAGAAGGTATGTAGAAGGTATGCAGATAAGTGCAATACGCTTACTCGCCTGCAGATTTTCTCCGATAACGAGATACCGCAGCCAGCGAACGACGATATCATTGTGCCATTCTTCAGCAACGTCCAGCAGGTCCAGACCGGTCCGAACGTGGTCGTCGAAACGATACCGTACTATCTGCCCGACATGGGAAACTTCGACGAGAGCGATTTCGGCAATCTGATAAACATCAACGAGCAGGAGATTAGTGACGAGTTCCTCAACGAGCATGGATTTCTTTAGGAAGTGACGCCCGGTCGCACGTCCCAGAGGGACCATAACCCCTAAGCTTGGTGCTAAGGGTGCTTGGTGGACCGAAACAGTTTTCTTTTTTTTTTAACATAAGTCTTGTTTCTCTTCTCTTAAGCCCCCCCAGAGTCTACTGTACCGTCCACGTTAGCAAGTAGGGAAGTCTAGTCTCGTACATTTTAGGAGTAATGATAAAGCGTGCCTGCGGCAATTCAAACTGCATGCAACGCTGTTACTCATTAGCATTAGAAACTGCGTAAAGAGAGCAACTGGAGAGGCGAGGAATATAAACTTTTGGTCGAATGGAACAGTTTTTAGTCGCGCGATCCTTTAGTACAGTCGTCAAGTCGTATGACCTAACAACATGCCCGTCATGGGATCAAATTCTCATATGGACCGAGAGATCCCTACTATATAGGTAGGACGACTACACAGATAGCCATAGCCTAGCCCATTAGGGGCGTAACCAGCAGTCCTTGACCGACTACAGTTGTTGAGCCAGAAAAGAAAGAAGAAGCCAGCCTTCGAGCTCCTCTCATCATACCTTTGAACGAGTTCGATGTTCAAGCGAGTTCGTTCATAGTCATCTGTAAATACATATTAAGTGCACAATGATAAGTGATCGATAAGAATTATTAAATAAAATAATTTTCATTTCAGCAGAAGGTACTCTCGTAGTGACTAACTTTGTTTAGTTTCATAATACCAGCCGTCCACAGATAGGTTTTCGGAGTTGTGTTCATTTATTTAGTAATAGGCATGCCACTAGCACTTTGGGAAGCATTCGGTGTGTGAGTGTGTGTATTTACTTAAAAATAGTGGATCTTTTTTTTATTCATAAAATGATGCAACTCATTTACACTTCGTAATAGGGATAAATCTATAAAGTATATATTTTGTTTCTTATACTCAATCATTCTGCACACTACTAGTCATTCTGCAAACTTTTTCTTACTTTCCTTTTTTCTTCTAAATCTGTGTTCATTTTCATGTTTCCTCCGTGTTACTCTGCCGCTACATTTTGTGCCAGGTCACGTTGCTAATTTTCGCTTTCAAATTGGGCTGCTGATGGTAGGGGCGTTTATTGTTTAACGGAGTCATCAGTGTGTGGATTATTTGTCGATCATATTTTCGTAAAGTTTTGTCAACAATCGAGCTATCGTTATGGAACAGGCCATTTAATCGTCAGCAAAAGAAAGAAACTGATAACCTTGAAACAAAAGTCGTCACAGCCAAACGTAAGTGAATGGAATCATTGAAAACGTTTCCTCTGGATTATTTTTGGAAAGAAAAACGGGCTAAAGGATAAAGGCACAAATAGTTTTTATTTTTTCGAGCGAATATACTCTCAATTTGCACGAAGCGGTTATGTACGTCTTTTGAAGAAAATTGTATCCTTGCTTAATGTAAACCTTTGCCATTTGTATGCATTGTAAGCCAATTGAATACTCGATTGCTTCCAAGAATCTTTTTGTTTATTTTTTTCCCCACAATAATTGTGTACTGTACACACGTATGGTTTTTGTTTTGTTTTGATGTCAACTTCACTAAAATATTAAGAGTTTTTTTAGTGTTTGGTTTAATAACCCTTTCTCTTCTTTTTTAAAGTTGAATTCATTGCACTTGAGGCATCCGAACACGATCATAACGATGTTATATCCATTTTTTTTTTAATATATCCGTTGGACGTATCCAACACGGAAACCAATCTCATATCCTATCTCGTCACTTCCTCATAAGTTCCGAACGGAACTGTCTAGCATTAACAAAAGAAACAAATTGTATAGATTTAAATGACAAACAAGGTAAGAAAGCCACATTGGCAACCAATCCAAGCTGAAATGTTTTCAAGAAATACATATCATATAACAGAACTGGTTCAACTAGTACATAACTTCAACAAACTTCTGGAAAAGATACAACATGCAAACAGAGCATGAGATGGCACGAAAAGGCATAGAAACATATTGAGCTACATGACGGCAGCTTGATTCCCACGAGCATCATAGATGGTTGGGTCATGTTACGAATCTTTTAGTTGAATGGCTCAACTATCGACTGTAGGCTCTCTGCCCATAATAGACAGTTCAAAAAGCACATTTTAAAAACAAAATATTAAAAAAAAAGTTGTATCAATATCGCCTGAAATAAAAACGTTAAACAACGCAATTGTTTTCACCACAGACCTTAGATGTTGTCAGTATAGTTACGGAGAAATGGGCTTGAAAATATAGTATCCAACATGGTTTTAATTGTATGTCACGAGAACAATTCAGAAAGTTCTCCCGGCAATAGCTCATCTATAATCTAACCGTTTCCCTCAGCAAGGTAGCAATAAATTCATCGAATCTGGATGCCGTTGTCCACCAACAGGAGCTCAATGTTTGTTTTACATACTGTTTTTTGTTCAATCAGAGGTAGACCATTTTTGTAGGTTGTTTCCGTTTGTAATGTTTTTTTTTGTCCTTTCTTCTCCTTCGTTTTATGCCATTTTCATGTCGCTTACTAAATATCGTTCATTTTACATGTGTGCTCGATGCGTTAGACTGTTTATTTTTTAATCCACCAAATTACTTCATCCAACTCGCCATTGGTTGGCGGCAGTGTTCTGCTGTTTAAACATACTGTTACTTTTATCGGCAATGAGAGTATATGCATCTACCTCCTGTGTGTTTAGGATTTTTATCTTCTTTTTTCTGCGCGCTTAACAGTAGGAGTGTACGATGCCATTAGGTTGGAGTTGTATGCAGAACATTTAACACTTCCACACTTCTTGCTATACTACGCTACATGTTTTTCATCCAGACAAAAAAAAACCTTTTGCTGTGAGAACCTCTCCCTATGGTTTTGCATTATGCCTCGTTCGTATTGAGTTTATCATACATATATCATTTCAGCAGTTTTCAACTTTACCAAACGTTAGTATACATGAGAAGGTTTCGAATAACGCTGCATCACTTTCATGCCCTAAGGTATTGTAGTAGTACTATTCTATCAGCTAGCCGTGTGTCACTTCCGGTACCGGTGCACACGAATGTGTGCTTTTTGCATTTCACGATCGCGCATGCCATCTTATCAAACTAAATCTTTGTCATATTAGAATCACACTTGTACACACTACGAAACCCACTCATTGCAGTCATCATTCATTCACCCACCTTCGAACACATACTAGGTCCGAACCTATATTTACAATGCCTATTATACCTTCAGTTGTTCAGCCAAATCTTCCATACATTTTACGATTAGCCATCGTAAGTAGCTGGTCAATCCCATCCCATGTAGTCACATTAAAGGCTACCTTACCTTACTTGCGCAAAACGCCTAGGGCAAAATTCTTCCTCGCCGGGACAGCAGAGTAACGTAGTGTCTGAGCCACCGCAACACCGCTTCGCACATATGGTTTACTCGATCGCTCGTGGTCCATCGATTGGCATCTGATGCAGTACCTCGTCCAACAATTGTAAGGCTCGATGCAGATGTACCTCTACCCAGCAGGGCGTTTCTTTGATCGATTGCCGTGGATAGTCAGGGCCCCAACCCTTCACGAACGACAATCGCAAGATGCAGAGACGCCGTAAATCGTCTACACCGATACCAGCGGCAGCCGAAAGACCTAATGGGAACGAGCAAAAACGACCAATTAAAATGTTACCCCAGCTAACCATACCGTGTCATACACAGTTCACATACTTCTAGTAGCTCCAACGGCCGACACACCGGCCACAACGGCGGCCTGCATCTGGGCCGCTTTCTGGGCACAGTTAGCGAGTGATTGCATCTGCAAATGACACTGTCGCAGGTCAAATACCTGTCGCATTCGAGGGAATAAAGCAAATTAAAAAGTTATGTAAGACACGCTTGGAAGGTGTTCTGAGTGCCAACATGCATGGAAAAGCTGCGACCAACCTTTATACACGCCCCGGGATAGATTTTGTGTACGGCATCGCCTGGCGTTCGGCCGGCTTCGCGGTCGAGGTAATAGCTCTGTACAAATACTGAATGGTCACTGAGACACCGCAGCCAGACGTCTCCTTCGCCGCGCAGATCCAGCTGTACACCTTTACCAATATGAAGTCTGGAAAACAAAACAAAATAATCATTTCATGATTTACAAAGCGTCCAAATGTCTTACGGCTATTTATCCTCCAAACGTACCTTGCCTTTTCACTCTGTTCCGTTCGATGCACATTGCTTAGCGCTCCGAGACAGAATCGATTGCCACCGGACGGATCAACATATCCATCGATGGTGACGTTAGGGCGGTTTGAGGGCACTTTAAACATTTCACCCACCTGGGTGTCCAGCTCGAAGTAGGCCACCGAGCACCAGTACTCAGGTGCAGGCTGGCGAGACAGCAGTCGCTGTTGACCAGGCAGTTCTGCTAGTTGTCCTCCGGGCGTCGTTCCGACACTGGAACCAGCAGCAGCAACGACAGCTCCAGATGCACCACCGGAACTGTGTGGCCAGTATTGTGACTGCTGTTGCGATGCTTGCTGCTGGTGCGAACCACTAGCGTGCGCCGGTGGTTGAATCGATTGGGTGTAATTTAATGTATTTGATCCGGACCAGGTGGCGGAACCGCCTTGCTGTTGTTGCTGTTGCGATTGTGGCGGTTGTTGCTGTTGTTGTTGAGGCTGGTATTGTTGCGCTCCCGTTTGTGTCGGTTGCGGTTGCCCACCGGAAGGACCGCCCTGTGACGATTGTCCATTGCTAGCGGAAACGTATCCATTCTGCTGCAGATGAGGCGAAACAGGTGAGGTTGCAGAAAGCGATCCGGACATGCTGGCGGGACCGCCCATTCCAGTTTGTGGATCGTTTCCCATTGAAGGATCGGCACTGGTAGCATTGGTGTAATATTGCGTACCGTCCGACCCGATCAACCCTCCGCCACTGGTACCGCCACTTCCACTAGTTTGGGTGGAGCCTCCCAGCAGACTGCTGCTTCCACCGTTCGTAAGCTGGGAGGTGGTTTGTGATGAAGTCTGTTGCTGCTGTGACGGTTGTTGCTGTGACTGTTGCTGGGAACTCGGTGGCGCTCGCAAACCATTATTCGCTAACCCAGTGGGACCACCGATAACGGATGCTAAAATGATAGAACATTGACAATTAATTAAACATTCACATAGACCATATGTGATTGTTTTAAACAAAACCAAAACTTAAACCAAAGCGCTTACAAAGCGGTAATGAAGAAGACAAACGAGCGTGCTGTTGTTGGCTGGCGGACGAGGAGGCTGCTGATAACATGGCTGCCGTAGCGGACGCTTGACCGACACTGCCAGCACTGCTCATCCAACTGCTTGGACCACTATTTCGAGACTGTTCGGCGGACTCTAGCTTCGGGATCGGTCGTGGACCGCTG
This sequence comes from Anopheles christyi, assembly GCA_000349165.1. NCBI lineage: Eukaryota > Metazoa > Arthropoda > Insecta > Diptera > Culicidae > Anopheles > Anopheles christyi. The sequence continues at coordinate 22,201 of KB697282.1, forward strand.
CTAGCTCCATACAACCCACCCAACTGAGATGGGTCTATTGAAATGACCACGAAACGACATTGCATCAAGTTGAGATGTACAAAGCAAAAAGAAAAGAAAGCAAACAAAAAAAATACAACGAATAAACAAACAAACTTAATTATGAACTGAAAAACACTGCTTATAAATACGACAAAATCTTACCGGGCACTTGTGGGTGCATTGACATAGTACCGTATGCACCACTCGCCACCATGGAGGGATGATGCTGTATGGTGCCAATTTCATTACCATCTATATCCATACCCCCTCCGACGACAGAGCCCGGTGTGTATTCGTCCTTAATTAAGCGACTCGGACCAGACTGCAGCGTAAGTCCCGAAAGATCTACAAAAGCAACAATACGATCAATCACACGGCCATACGAAGTGGATCCATAACAAACGTTCGCATCGTATCAAAACCAACCTATTCCTGGTGAAACGACACGCTCGTAGTGGTAAGGATTAACACAGACTGAATCACACTTTAGATCGAACGCAAACTGGCAGAACTTGACGTGCTTGAGCTCGTTCTTGTGCAGATCGGGCCAACGCCAGATGCGGGCGTAGATGACGTGTGGAAAACCTTTGCGTCCAGCGACCTGCAGCAAATTATCAAAACATGGTGATGATGAAAGAGTCGTTCAAGACATCCTGATTCTTCCATCGAAACCTACCTGCAACCGCCCATCGAGCGTACGTTGGATCGTAACACATTTGCTTGGATGTGCCCCATTCGTAGTGATGGCCGTAATTAGAGAATCCAGCTCGTCCCGCTTCTCTTTCAGCTTCTTTACCAGCGACTCGATCGCCCGCTTGGAAAAGCCCTCGCTTTCGCCACCCTGCCGATGGCACATCAGCGAATGGACGATGCTTAGGCATGCGTCTGCACTGGTCGGGGCGGCCGTTGGCATCGCTGCCATATCGCGGACGACTAAACGGGGGATTAAAAAAGAAAGAATAATTCATTAGTAACGATTCTGCCTGAAAGTATATCAGTTGGCTTGGCACATACTTTCCTGTGCGGCTGCCGGTATGCCAGCCGCATAGAGATGCGATCCACCCGTCAGCCCGACCATCCTTTCGAAGTCCTGGGAAAGACCCAGGTTGCTTTTAGTATCCACTTTGCTGAACCGTAACGGTGCCGTGTACTCGGTTTGAGATGTTCCTGCTGTTTGAAATCACTTCGAGGCTTACTTGCTCATGTAATGTGCACTGCACGCAATCCCTTTGTTACAACAAAAACACACACACACAGTATAAATCCACTGTTTCTGTTAAGAAATAAATTAAATTATAAGGATAAGTATACTTCTTTAACTTCAGAGAACCGTTTTGTACACGTTGGACTCGTACTCCGCACAAACCAAACTGATGGCGCACCGATGACTCAAATGTCCCATCGATGACTAGATGCAACACGGTGCAGTCTCGCCGTTTACTAGTAAATTTCCCCACCGTTACCCCTGACGCATTCCAAAAACAGGAAATGCGTCAAACCGTTGCACCAGCAGTTTTTTTTTCTAAACCACCAGACACAACAAAACATTGCTTACTATTGCCGATTTGCTACAAACCCTGACGGATGCTTTTGCCGGCCTTGGGTGGAGAAAGTTTCCCGTTTCGACAAGGCGAACGCGTATGGCGGATCGTGGCGGGGTTGTTAGTGTTGATTATGCGCTTTTTTACACCCCACCGGGTGAAAATGACAGAGGGAAACAAAACAAATCTCTGTCAAAACCGGAGGTTTGACATTCACACTCTACGCGCGCACACGCACACAATCGTCAAGACGCACGCGCTTGTACGCACGCACACGCCTGCACAGACACACACGTTTAACCACGTCCGATGTGCTACGGTAAGCCACCTCTAGAGGATAAAAAGGGGAAAATGTATGCTTCCTAAAAGGTTCTATGTTCTACCACTATGCACAGGAAGTTCGTAGTACCAGCAACAGCTACGGTAACAAGCAGGCACAAACATGCCGACGAAGTGCAACAGAACTGCCAACACTTGCTTTAGCTCAATATACCCAACCGCACTGGTAAATCTATATTTTCACCCCCCGCACAGGGACCGCAAGCAGCAACTGCCAACTTCTTCGGAGCGAAAAAAATATTTCTGCTCTTGCCCTTGTTTTGTTCCACTTTGCTCTTCGCGTGGGTTTCTTTCCTCTTTTTTGCACTTATGCTTCGGCTTTCCTTTCGAAAATGCGTCAGATACAAGCACACACACAAACACGCACATATGCGTTAACCGAGATTCGCAACACACACAGTAGGCATACGGAAGGTTCTTCACTTGGTGGTAAGGAGAGGGTTTTTTTCTTCGTTTAAGCCAAGACAGGGATTTGTCCCTGTAAATCCGTCTGTCTTACTGTACCCGCGTGCACCATGGTCTTTATAGCCTCTTCCGGATGTGAGGTAATAGAGTTGTTGCTTTGTTGTTGTTTTCTTTTCTAGGGATGCACGAATTTTGGCACTACGGCTACCTCTCCCCACAATAACAGGAAGGAGTAGAATGCAACAAACCATTCCTGTCCTGTCGATCTCTGGTTTGTTTCACATTTCCACATTTCCATGAAATGGAGAGATTGGGGTGGGTTAGGAGAAACACAATTGCATCAACAAGCACACGCAACTTCACACTTTGAACAGGTTCTTTTTCTGTGGAAGAAGAAAGTGCTCCCTTCTCCCTTCTTTTGCACAAGCGGTTCTTACAGCTAATGCAAAGTGGGGAGGTGGTAATTTCGATTTTCACTTCCTGAACTACACTACGCGGTTGCTTTGCGAACTCCTGCTGACTCCGTTGTTAGGTAGCCGCAATGCAACTTTCTCAATTCTAGGCGAATGTCTGCACTTGCTCCAGCATCCTCTCCTTTGCACACTCTCACACACCCGCACGGGGTGTTGGACGAGGCGCGGAAAGGCGATCTTTCTAAGTTACACCATGTTGCGGAACAGCACGGAAACTGGTGTCTCGGAAAAATCCAGGGTTTGCAATTTAGTTGGTGCTTCTTTACTCACACACTCCTCCTCGCTCCGATTCGTTTAGTATCCGATACTACGGGGGCAATCGGAGCAGCAGCAATAGCAGTAGTAGCAGCAGCAAGTGATAGACTTTTTAAAATGGCGAATTCCTTTTTTTGTCCGTCCGATTGGGGTGCGTTGTTATGGTCGTCCCTTTCGTACGCACGGTGAAAGGGGTGGATTCTGTCTTGTTCGGTCGTTCGTTTGTGTCCTTTCGCTGACAGCTGGTATTAGACAGTGGATTGTATCATCAGGTTGTAGCATGCCGCATGCTGTGCAAGCGTTTTGACAGTTGCTTCCGAATTTTCAAGATTTATGGTAAAACATTTTTCAATTATTTCAATCCCATGATCAGACAATCTTAATTTTACCTCTAGTAACTTTCGGCTGGAACATAAAAGTAGGTTGGATACGATATTGGATACAAACTCAAAAACAGTTAAAGCTATCAGTCTTTATTGATTCGATCCGATCCACCGTTTTGTGGAACGTTTATACAATTTGGCTAGTATAGACATACTTGGTGAAATTATATGTTTACGGTACTAGGAGTCATTGCGTGGGAGTTTTAATTTACATTAAATTATATTTATTTTTTGGGGAATCCGATCATTAATAATTTAGTGCATTAAACTTCAAATTTAAGTAAGAATGTATTTTAGTATTTTTTACATATAAATGATCAAAAAAGAAATATTTCATTTTCACTTGCACTCTTCCTTTAATCAATTCTTAACAAGCGTCTTCACACGCATTTTATGTTTTAATGCTCAATGCGCTTTATTGTTTATAACACTCGATAGTGATAGTAATACATCAATGATACGCTCAAGTTCCATCCTATGATAAGCGTCATAATGTAGAACAAACACAAGAGCGGGAGTGTCACGAGAATTATTCGCGTATTTTTCAGCGATGGGACAACTGCAAGTGAAACGGAAAACATTTTTAATATTATTACAGTCCGCAACCATATCTGGATACACCATAAACGTACCATTATATCCCAAAAAAGTAATATAGATGTAATATCCTAGCGCCAACAGCCAAATGGTGTTGCCGATGAACGTTGATATGAACCAATCCCTGCTTATCAACGGATGGTAGAAGAACAGCTGAATAAAATGTAGCAGTATCAGCGGCGGGAAAAACGCATTCAAATGCACATCGAACGCATAGCCCCACTCCATATCAAAGTCGCTGTTTCGATCGCGAAAGTATCGATTCGTTATCAGCCAAAGCAGGGTGGCTACGATCATGCCGCAGAAAATGCAATCGACAAATACGACGTACAGTGTAAACAGTATCGTTTGCAGAAATCCTAAGCTTAACACCCACGCGAACCCAATTGATGTAACTAGAAGAAATAATGGGAGAAAATGGGTTATGATAGGCGATTTGGAGCGGAACACGGATTCTAATCTTTGTCAGCATTACCACAAAGACATCCCACAAGCAACACCAGGAAAGCTGGATCATCTCGAGCAAATTGTGATTTGGTTTCTGCAAAGAAAGCAACAACTCGTATGAAGTGGATGAACTGTAGAAGACTGTGGCGGGTGCTTACGTTTGCGGTAGTTGAAATTACGATAGACTTTCTTCGGTGCTATGAATAGGTACACCATCTGCCACATTGCGTATTCAAAGTCCATTTGATCAAACTTAATAAAACGCCGTAGATATTTGTAACTTTTCGTTGTGGCGCTCATACAATCACGATAGTTGGCCGGTGCAGGAAGTGGCGATGCCGTTCTGGAAGACATCCCCAGCAGCGAGCTGTTGCTGCGGGATGGCGTAGGTGACGTTGCGTACTTCATCTTGTCCGATTTTTGTCACTCTCGATGTATCGATTATTATTTAACTGCACTCCTTTCGTAGAATTCGAGAATGGACGCAGCAATTTAGTGAATATTTTCGTCACTCATCGCTCCGTAGACAGAAAATTTTATTGGTAAACAGTAAATAACTGCACGTCGATGACGGATCGAGACAGGGCTGCACAGCGTTTTGACATCTGGTGCAGGGTTGAGCGATATGTTTAAACGAGATGCAAGATATACCCATTGCCCTCCCTCAGCTCGCTGCAGTGGGATTATGTTTTGCTAATATTATGATTATTGTTTATTATTTTTAAAATTCTTTACAATTTTAATCTCACTTTACTTCATTCAACAAGATCTATTCTGTTTAACAGACTCCAGTAGATATTCCCCTGTTGTTCTCCGCATATTGACATTAGTTGAAGTATTTTGACAGTTCCATACATAAAAAAAAGTTTGGGTGATGCGAATAAAAACACGGTACCTGTGTGTTATCAATTTTAGGCGAAACCCTTGAAAAGTTTCACTTTCGGAAGTTAAATTAATAGTTGTAATCCAGTGTAACTATCCATCGATTATACGAAACGAAACGTCCGAAACGTGCCACCATCACACACGAATTCGATGATTATCGAGGCTAAATTTGGCGTAGGAATAGTATGCTAAATCGGCAACAATCATCATGAGCCATCCGAAGCAGCTGTACATGGGAGAGCATCTTGATGATTTGGAGAAGCTTTACATGAAGCTACCGCATGATATAAAGGACCGCGAGATAGATCTCATCTGCAGGTCGGCACGAAAGTTGATGGAGCAAACCGATGAATACTACATCAAGCGGGACGAAGAGCTGGCGTACATTGGCTACATGAGGCTGATGAATCTGGTGCAGGTCATACGGAAGAACAAGGACTACGCGCGGAAGAAGGAAACGATTACGAGGCTAGTGGGCACGCAGAGTGACTTTATTCGCATCTTTGAGAAGTTGAATAAATTGAAAACCAGCCTTGAGGCACGGTACGAGGAGCGCGCTCGTCAGAAGGGAGGAGCTGCAACCCTTTCCCGGACAGTAGAATTGGAACGGGAAAGTAACGGTAGGCAACCGGCTGGCAAGGATGCGGTCACGGTTATGCAGATTGCAGGACAAAAGCAAACCGTCACTGCAACGGAACTGCACGCATTGATAAACGATAGCCGGATCAGCATGCTGATCATGGACTGCCGTCCGGTGAAGGACTACGAAGCATCGCACCTACGATATGCCTATCTTGTAAACGTGCCCGAGGATCTGCTCGTGGCCGGTATGACTGCTGGTAAGATAAACCACGCATTACCACCGGAATCGCGTACGCTTTGGTCGAACCGTATGGTGAAAGAGCAAGTCATACTGATGGACTGGAATACGTCTGGTGTACCGGGGAAGGATACACCCCTGTACATCTTGAACTACATCCTGTGTCATGTAATATAAAGAACATGTTGACTACATTGTGCTACTTGATTGAGCGAGTTTTCTATTTTCTCCCTACCAGTACGATCAGGATATTGAAGACACGAAAATTATACGACTGGATGGTGGATATGAAAGTTTTGTCTTGCACTATCCGGCAAGCTGTACGAATCCTTCCTACCGACCACCGATGGTTTTGGATACCATGGGAGATAATTTAGGTATAGTACCGAATGTGCCAATCCAAAATACATTTAAAAAAAACAAATCTCCGGTTTTCTTTCCAGACGATATTGAGTATCCCAACATTAGCGATATTCCGATGAAGGAAGAAAGCTTTACCAAGCCCGGGTTTAAGCCAACGATCGATCGTAACAGCAAGGTAGCGGCAGTCAGCTTGTACGAGGCCCGCCAAAAACCGCTGGAAGACATTCTAGTCGAACATGAGAAAATACTGGACAAATCCAAGCAGAATGCATTGGAAATTATTAACACTGAAACGGAACTGAAGAACCTGGAACAGCAGCAACCACTTGAGCCGGGCGTAGACGAGGCGCAGGAATCGCTCCTGTTCGAAGTGATGCAGCTAAAGGACCGGCAGCGTGATTACGTATGTGCAACCTTATCACACTTTATACTATCTAGGTGACAGTTGTGTTGATAATCAATTATATTGCTCACCTTTAGGAAGCGGAAAAGGCACGCATCCTAGAAGAGGAAGAAAGTTATAAAGAACTGGAAAAGGAGCAAAAGGAACGGGGAGAACAAATTTCTACCGAGCAGGCGGAGCAGCTCGAACGGGAAGCATACGAACGCCGGTAGGTTGACGCAATTCCCATCCTATTATTTACCCTTTCACAGTTTACTTACGCAAATGCGTTTTCCTTTCCACAGTTTGCACGACAAGGAGCGGGAACAGCGTGAGCTGGAAGAGAAATGCCAACGGTTGGCGCGCGAGCGTGAGACCAAGCTTGCGTTGGCCCGTGAACAGAAGCGCCTCCTTAAAGAGAACAACGTGCCCGAGCCGGTGAAACGGGCTTACCCGGAAGACGACCAACGTTCTGTCTCGTACGGTAGCAATGCAGCCCGGCTGCCCATGTTTGACAGGTCCGCTAAACCGCTGGCGGATCATAATCACAACTTGCGTATGCGGGATCTGGATGTGGTGCAGCGCGACTTTGCACCAGTGTACGGGAGTGTGGTGAGTAGAATGGGCTTCTTTCTCTACCTCATGGGAATGGGTTTGCGTTTGTATGATTTCCACCCGAATGTCTTTGCCATGGGAGGGGTGTGAGCTTTGTTTCGGTATCGTTGCCTAGAACGTGACCACCGATAAGGATTATGATGTGACGTGAGCGCGTATGTTGCGTTTCATGCACGCAACGTGCTGAAAGTGCTAAAACAGCTGACCACTTTTTTTTCTGTAAAAATGATTTATGGAAATGGGACCATTTAATAGTACAACATAAATACTTTAATTTAAGATTCTCCTTGACTTCAGATCTTTCCAAAAATATAATAGAAACATAAGCTGCTAAGTGTTCTTAAGCAAAAATCACGAATCAAAAGATATTATTAGATTCTCATTTTGCTGAAGTGTTTATCGCGAAACAAAAGAACAAACAACATCATTGTCAAGTGTGTCTTAAGTGCCTTTGAAGTATGCACTACGTTCGTATCACATTTCTGCGAAAACTAATAATAATCGCAACGGCACCGCAACACTTCCCTCACGTTTTTATTTCTTCCCCATTCTGCCTATTGTGCCAACTTTTCCCAAAAGCGGCGCCGTTCAACTTTTCTCCAATACGCGACTCAATAACAAAATTGCGTGCTTGAGCCACCGCCATTTCCAGGAGAGCAAATTTCCACCAATACATCGATTGTTTGCCAGTAACATATAGTCCTTCGTTTTTTTCTGCTGCCACCCTTCCGCCCTCAAAACTTCTTCAACACACTGAAACGAAAGGATGAGAACTAATAGAGCATAATTGTGATGCGCCGTAAACATAGCGTACATTTGGAGAATTGAATTCTAGACCCTAATGTGATGATGTTGATGGTGGTGGTGGAATTGGTGATGCATTGCAGATGTAGACGAGTAAATTGTCATGCAATTGCCATACTTCATACTGGTTGACTGGCTCAATGCGACACTTAACTTTCTCCCTACAAAGCTCCGGCAGCATCCAATCCACCAGGTAGTATGTCGAGCGACACGAAGTCACCCCCCACAACATCCTCATACATATTTCTGTATGCATGTGTGCGTTATGCTTCCGGTAGAGAAGCGCTCTCCAAAAACGGTTGCCAAAAAACACATATTTTTTATCTTTTCGAAGAAAATCGTATTTCGATGATGGTGTTTTATGTGGTTGACTTTCAATAGAGACTTTTGACATATTTTTACTACTCTTCAAAAATATGGAACGGAAAATGGCAACAACAACACACATAGGCTGCGTAAGTTGGCGCGTCGATGGAGACGCCCGGTTGTTTACGCGACAAAATATAACATTGAAAAAAAAAGTTCCAGCTTTAAACACACAACAATTGGAAGAAAAACAAATGTAGATACATATCGCTTGTTTATTGGTTTATCACGCGGAAGGTGGTATCCAATTGTACCTAGAGCCAAAACCATTCAGCAACAAATTAGTTCAGCTTTGCGTAGTCATGGCCGTGTACGTGTACAACATTCCTGCAGTGTACGTAGACTGGTGCTTATAAATCTGTAACCGTACGCCTACGAGCCATTGGACGGACCGTATCGTGAGGTAGACGGCCGGGTGGAGAAATGTGTAAGAATTAGCCACGCGCTTTTTACGCTGGCCACGTGTATCGAGCGCGACTATGGCCGCTGGGCTTACTTGCGAGTTTTTTATACAGCATTTTTCCTACCGACTCACAGCGACGACGACAACAAAAACGACAATACTGATGACTGATGTCCCTTTCATCCCTTCCCACCAAAATCGAAATGTCCTCCGGAAATGATTGAGGTCGTCCAGAACACGTTGCACTGCCGTACGTCGGTTGAGGAGAATTCCACTGCGCGGTCTATGTGGCTTATGTGAGTTGCTCGTCTCCTTTTGCGTCGTTTCCCTTTACATATACATTTATGTAGAAACCCTTGGCCGTAACATTGACAGGCTTTGCGGGTTGTTTACCGGCGTCGCGTTTGCTGCTTTGCTTTTCCTTTCCCCTTCCCAATAACTTGTTTTGCCATGTGTCAGGTTCGTTCGTGTTCTGTGCCGATTCTCGCCAATTAGTACCGTCTACTATCCAGGACGCTAGAAAATAGAGAAAAACTAAAAGAGAGCGAAAGGGAGTCGATGTTTTCTCTCCCTTTCTCTCTCTCACGCACACTCTCTCTCTCTCTCTCTCTCTCTCTCTCTTTACTCTGGCTATTGGAACGTCCTTAGCTACGGACACATACCGCCGAAGTAGTTCGGTATGCCGGAACGCTTTGTGACTGTTTGTTAGCGTGCAGGCAGGACAGTTCGTTCTTGACACCGGTGGTGCAACGTACGTTGTAGTGTGCCGACACACCGTGCCTCTCAACCATAAACAAAGTCTGG
>KB697283.1:0-10426 GCA_000349165.1 Anopheles christyi
CCAAAAAAAAAAAACTTTGTTCCTACCTCTTCTGCACAACTTCCTATGCCTACAACTACTCTGTCATGCAAACCATTGCCTGTGAAGAGTGGCTAGCTTTACTCTTTTTTTGTTTTGCTATCAAATGTTTCATACAATGCAAAAAAAAAACCTTTCATGCCCACCAACATTGGCGAGACAAACCCTCCGTGTGTGGTTTATTTGTACGGCCAACTTCAAACAAACAAAAAATTGCTTCCCAGCATCGGTTCCCAAGCCCCTTGGTTTGTTTTGCTTTTCGCAAAGTTACGAGCAAAGTCTTGCAGGTACTTTAAATGGGCTTCTTTTATAAGGAACCAAAACTACGTCAGCAATCCACCACACGCACTGTTAGTGGAAGTCATAATATGTTAGGGATATTTAGAAAATCCAAGTTTGCATACCTTTAGGTGTAGACAATTTTAATGAAAAAGCCTAAAAATGTACTTGAAACGAACGTAGAAAAAGTACTTCAACTACTGCCTTTTACACTTTATCATACTAAACACAAGAGAACAAAGATTTTTTCCGCCTGTAATTCCGCCTCTCACCACAGACGACCATCAATAAATTGTGGAAATCAATCCACAGGTAACTCTCGGGTCGTATTTCACCCAGAATCGTGCAGTGTTTGCTGTCTACATCTACTACAAAACCATCCCCTCCCAAACGCCAATGTGCATTCGATCGCTGTCAACGGCGAATTGTTTGTTTGCTACCCTGTTCGGAATTGTGTTCCTTTTGGTCATGGCCGACGATCTAGCCCCCACCTAACCCCCCCTCTTGCACGCTCGCTGCTCGATCAAGCGGTGGAGAATGCTTTTTGAGCAGCATTTTCGCATCGCATTGACCATGATCGAGCGTCACCATCGTAGTAAGGCTGGTTTAGAGCGTTGTTATGGTCAGCTGACAATGAATTCCAGCATTTCGAATATCGCATGCCGCACGTTCTACCTGTTACTACTGTGTCCTTTGGTGTTTTATGTTTTGCCCTCTCTTCCATGTGACTCATTGGCAAGGAGAATTGGGACCGAACTGCAATCTGTTCGTGATCGATTTAGATTGGCACGATTCGAGCCGGCGTTCTTAACGCCTTACAAACGAGCTCACGAGCCGTTGTGTTTTATTAATTTTCGAATAATAAATTTAAACTGTTAGCTAAAGCGCTTAATCAAGTGTCGCATTTTGCTGTTTTATGCAATCGTCGCGAATAGAAGGGAAAACAAAACTGTCTCCTCATTTACATTTTTTACATCCGCTTTCGCAGATCGATTCGTGTCGTTATGGTGTTAGCATTTAAAAATTGTTTAGAAAAAAACAAATCAGCAACCTCTACCGGTCACCACCGATAACGGCGAGCATAAAGATCCGCACAGAGTCCAATCTGTTGCGTTGCATAACTGTGTCTTTTCTACCGTTTGTTTAGTGTGGGCATTTAGCAAACAATAAGTTGAACCTTTTTCCCCCATTGGGCCGTGTCCGTTGTTTCTGTTTTCTTATCCTTCTTTTCTTTGCTTTTCTTTGTCAGTTGAGAAGCTCCCCCTAAAACACCCCAAAAACCGGTCGCTGAAAATCGCATTCTTTACATAAACGGCGACTGAAAACGAGCCGCGAGATGACAAACGGTCGAATCTCATGGGAATATTAAACATGCAGACAAATAAACCCAAACCCTCCACAACACAACCAAATCGCATCAATGGGGTGGAGTGGACGGCAAAGGTGTTCTTTGTGTATTCAAAGATGGAGTCACCATTGCAGTACATAGAACCGTTTCGAGTTCTGTGCAAATTCTGCAGAATGAATGTAAATAAATACCTCTCTCCGGGGCAGCCGGGTACGTTTGCCCGCTGGGAATCGAGCTTTGCGTGTCCACTGCCCACTGTCCCGAACCACCTAACAGTACCCCACCAGCACCGGGGTTTGATGGAGCGATCTTAATTAGAACCAGCTTGGATACCGTTCCCAAAGCTTTACACAGATCAACCACACGCATACAACTTACTGGTGCTTTTCTGTACCACAAACTAACACACACTCATACCACAGATAGAACGATTACCAGTGTGAGGGTGCGATTGGGGAGCCTTAATATCAGCTGGTTTGTTGTCGGTTAGCTGCCGATGGGGGAATACAAAATTGAGAGGCGCAAATGAAACGCCATTTGAATGATGCGGAACAAATTACACAACGTTCAGCAACGTGTGTAAAGATGTTTTTTTTTTTTCAATTTATGAACAATTTTGCATGCTTTTCGAAGCTGCAGCCAACGCGTCAGATTCTTGACATTCCTCCCATGATGGTTATTGTTAATGGAAGCCCTTTATTTTAATAGCTTTGTTTGTGGACAGTTTTGCACATTTTGTTGTTGGAAATATGCAGATAACTGATTATAGACTTCTTTTAAAAGAATTTCTTTGACTTTGTCCATTCGAATATGTAAAAAGGAGCGAGATCAAATCCTACACTAACAATAATGGATGATACTGTTTTTTTTTTTCTTTTTAATTACTTTATTAGTTCATGTTCAAAACATTGAACAAAGTTAACATTGCTTATTATTTAACTTCTAATTTTTATCGCTTCTTTGTTTTGTTATTGACTCATTGCTATACTTTTGCTAAAATTAATTAATATTTCAACAATTATACTTGTTTTTATACTCGCAGAAACAGTAATTACCTACAAGAATTTTAAAAGCCATTTTATTAAGCCAGCAAAAGCAAAGTGTGTGGTGCTAATGAATAGTTACAGGGTTCTCCACTAACACACACACACACACACACCCACACTAATGCACTGCATTCCATTCGAGCTAATCTTGTGTGCATCGCGCACGTCTCGCCGTGCATCGTGGTGCATATCAATGATCGAAGATCACAGATAAGTGCAGTGTGTTGTGTATCGTTGATGCTGCGATGGTGACGCTGTAGGTGGTGAGATGTGCAAGTGGATGGATGCGTCTCGGTAGATGTGAGGACGGTCGGAAACGATCATTTGCATAAATTAGTTAAAGATGAATGAAGCTGTTAAAAGACCGCTGTTAGGGAGAGATAGAGAGAGGGGGGAAGAGAAAGGGCTGTGAAAGGGGCTGACGTGTGGCGAAATTCTTTAACCATGATCCTTTCGGCCCCGGAATGCAAACGGTATCATCGGGTTGGTGTGTATGTGCGTGTAGAGGCGCATCGAATGTTTGCTCAGTGGTGGAATGCAGTTTCAGTTCGAGTGTGTGCGCGTTTTCATCTTCTTAGAATGCCAGGTAATTGTACACTCAAATAAGCAACGTCGGTAGAAAAAGCAAACAACATACACAAGATGCAGTCATCCAGTCAGGGTCATACAGGGTATCATGATATGCAAAAAGACGGCGTGCCTTATTCGGTTATGGGACGTTCTGTGATGTGGCTTACCTCAGTGCCAAATTTGTCCTTCAAGGCACGACTCCTCGATCACTACCGAAGCAGCACAGATGATTTATCCATTTGCACTCACTGACCTGACCGGCAAAGCCCAAAACGCTGTCAAGTCAACCGTTGCGTTTAATGCGTAAACTCACAAACCGCTTCCAGCATATTTCCATACACCTCCTTGCGAGACGGTGGGCAGCGTACAAAACGCAACGCTTGGTCGTTGCGCGGTTGGGTAAGGTCCAAAATAAAAATAAAAACCGGTTCCGAAGTGAGCCAGCCCGCAGGTCGGAACTTTTGCCTTTGCTTGCACTCAGCCCAAGCTCAGGGGAAGGAAGGTGGCAGTTTATTTTTACGAGAGACTCTAACTTTAATCTAGCTGTTTGTTTTCGTTGATGTTTGCTGTTCGGAGCGCCGTACTGCGCTGTGCTGGTTGGGTTTTGTGATGCTTGCGTCTTTCGTACGAACAGCTGAACCGGTACAGACGCACAAAAGCTTCAAAGCCAATGACGATGATGGCAACGCGGATGTAGTATTTTCGTTGAATAAATGTTCAATCACTTTTTCGAAGCTATTTATTCTGCATTTCTTTCATAAAGATATTGTTAAGTATCTATTAACTGTATTAAGTATCTAGTATTAAATTCTTTCTTATATTATTCCTCTCTTATTTTCATCTTTTTTTTCTTCGATGTTTATTGCTATCTATTACCGTTTTCTTTTAAATTGCCATACACTTTTTCATAACTTCCATTACTTTACAACAATTTTACGATGGCGTCTTTTCTGGCGAATGAAACATAAATAGCACCGTAATGACGCAATGTCAAGAAGGCAATATTTTAGGACGCTAGCCAAGGTCAAAAGCTCAAACCATTCGCATGGTGGAAGCCAAGCAAGTGGTAAACCCGATCGCCTTATCCATTCTCGATGCTACTGCGTCGCTGAATATCTCTTCACATCAAAGCTGTGTGCTAGAGCACTGGGGACGGTAAATCCAAAGCACTCAAAGCGATCGCTTACAGCTGGAGGAAGAATCCCGTCTTAGCTAGGGATTGTTGTAGAACAAGTTATTTTTTTTAATAATATTGCTTCTAAGCCCCATCCACCCTCACTTGTGTGCGTATAGAGAAAAAAAAACGTTGCATGATTTTACCCTCAGTTTGCCCTTTCGATGAAGGTTAAAAGCAATGAAACGGGACGCCCCTTGATAAAAATATATTCTCCCTCTCCTTCTAACTCCTCAATCGGGGTAGGAAGGGATGGAATGTAAATATTTGCATTAACCGTATCGGAATCTTGCCTCAACCGTTTTGATCGTCCCGGTTCGTCGAAACAAATGCATCGCGCGTGCACCTGATGACAGACACACCAGCACACCAGCAGAGGGGACCGATCGATAGGGACGAGACCAAGGAGAAGGAACTAGCAGCCAAGATTGATTTCCGAGATAACGAGAAGGAAATTTATTTTACTAGCTGGGCGGAAGCGGGACAGTTTCGAATTTGTTATTTGTTTATTGGCACAATGGCACACCGCCTGGTTGCTGCTGATGATGCACGATTACGAAACCTACCGCACGGTTTCACGTTCGGCGTTTCTGTTGCTTCCCCACGATGGATGCTGTTTGTTAGTTTGTTGCTTATGTTTCCGCTCTTTTTGTGCAACCAAACTAAACTGATTCGAGTGCAATTTGTTGCGTCGCTTTTTTGTTGTGTGTGTTTGTACTTGTGCATGTTATTGGATTTGTGTTTCATTTTAGCTATAGCTTACTGGTTTGTTCCTTCTTTTCTCTGGTTTTATTTATCCCAGCAAAATTAATATTTTTTTTTTTTTATTAATTTGATTTAAAATGTACCTTTAAAAATCCATCAAGGCCACATTTTGGTTCCAAAAACTCATCATTCTCTGGTAAATTACAGCTCCACGAAAATGGTTCTAACTAATTCGCACTCATTCGGGCACAACACTAATGCATTCTTTGCACAAAACTAAAATCGAAAAAGCACACACGAGCTGTGTGCCTCCCGCATGGCTGGAGCTGAAACCTTCTTTTTTTTCGCATACATGATAATAGAATGCATTTTCACACCATGCCCCCACCGAGGCCAATGACCCACTATTTCCAGCAACCCGCTGCTCTATGCAGAACAGCAAAGGTGTGAATAATGATCACCGTATGATTCGCCGGATGCCATTACCAGGCTCGTTTTTCCATCACACGAGAATGAAGTAATCGGACGGCAATAAACTAAGCTCGCCAACCCCGGCCAACCGGGGACTTAGGTATCTTGGGAGATGGACATTAGAAGGTGGTAATGGGGTGCTATGTGTGTGACCATGTGGAAACTGTCTAACAATGAGCCCAATTTCCATACAACCATTACCGACACCGGTGGCGGTGCAATATGAGTGTGTGCGAGCGAATTGCAGTGTCATATTTTTTTTTTTTGGTCTCTGTGAAGCAAACAAGTCAGTAGTAGCCAATTAGCAAAAAGGGGGTTTTTTGTACGTGTAAATTTTTCCATTTTTACCCATCCACCTACACACGCCCCGAGTGCAACAAACTTTGTGTGACCCGCAGTGAAGGTGTGAAGGTGTGAAGGCTTGGAATGAAGCAAATCGAATCGTGTGCCTTATTGCTGGTAACCCTTAAGTGCCTTTCGGTTTGCTAACTGTCGTTGAAAAATATAACACACGACCCCAAAACACGCCTGCTGGGGATTGGTCTGTCGACGACGAGCGATGTCTCTGGGTGACGTTATCTTGCATAATTTGACTGCTCTCATCCTATGAGATGCAAGGATAAGCAAGCTATTGTGACAGCAGTGGTAGACAAACGACAACGACTGTCGGTCCCCATAAGATAAGGGTTGTTTGGTGCGAGCTTGGCGTGACCTTAGAAAGGCAACATAGTGTTTGTCTAGCTGAGGAGCAGCCGCGGGTGGATCTTCGTGCGAAAGGTTCATCCTCAGGGCTTGTGGTAATATTCCCTCCGGGCTACGATACGTGTCGCCATAGCAACACAAACAGCACGAATGCGATGTGAATTTCCATCGTTGGGTTTTTTTTTAATGTGTCGTCGACGGAATGCTAATTTATGTTTCTTTTCCTATTGGACGTGTTGCAATGAGAGTGTTTTTTCTCTCCTTCTTTTGTTTAAACCTTCGGTAAAGCAATGGTTAACACGTTAGACACATAGAGGCGTTCTTGAATGTATGAGGGATGTAATAATACATTGATTAAATTTTGATAATGGTAACAAACACCTTGAATCGATTGCGCTACACAATGTCAAAACTGTGTGTACCGTGATCACATACCGATGGCATTGTCTTACACGAAGAAGAAGGAGAAGAACATGGAGGTGGAGCAGCAGCGAAATGTTCCCCTACTTGTTTCCGAAACCATACGAGGTCTATGGACTAGAAAAGCCTAAACTAAAAGCCATCATTACTACGTAATGAAGATGAACACCTTGAAGTCAGGCAGCCGGTCGAAGGTTTTTGGCCCTTTGCGCCGTTGTCGTTTCGTTTGCCCGCACAGTACGTCTTGCCTTGGCAGAAGCGCCTAGCGTAACCGAAACCAAGTTTAACATCTGATTATTTAGTATATTTTTTTGTTGTTGATATGTTTATACATTAACTTAATACGCTTGATTTTTTCAGTATTGAATTTGTTCTATTTTCATAAAATAAAATGGAAAGAGCTCGCGGTATAACAAGCTCAATTTCAATACATAAATATTTCCACATTAATCACTTAATTAAAATTAATTAAGCTTACAATGCATCTCATCGACCTCATAACGGAAAATGCAACTCCCGTTGGTCGGTTGCATCTCGATTGCATTTCGCGAACCATCCACAATGGCTCCCACCATTTCCATCTCGCTCTCTTTCACGCCTCCCTCTCTCGCTCTCTCTCTCTCCCTCTGTCTATCGACTTTGTTTTCATAAACCATCATCAATTACTTGATCGAATGAGCCCTGCCGGATTAATCGCATTCCAGCCAAACTGGTGCAGACCAAATGTTCTCATTGTGCATTGCACCATCTCAAACAATCCCTGTTCCAACACAACACAAACACACACTAAATGAGTCTCTTTTTGAAACCAGATCCCTCCGTTTGATGATGCATCTGCATTTACCAGGTGGACACGGTTGGATTGGATGGAAAATGTTTTGCTCCGTTAAGATACGATTTGGACACTCTCGATGGTGGTGAGACGGATCATTCATTATTCATTTCACACTGGCTTTATTAAGTCGATTGGAAAATTGTTATTGGACACCCGTTTTGAGGCAGATATCTATGCACCACTAGCAGGCATTGTGTTGTGTTTGAAGAAGAAAATCATCTCAATATGGTCTTCTTTTTCCTTTATTTTCGCGGCACGTTCCTATTGCTCAATGTTGCAAAATGTGCAATTGAAGGGATTGAAACATAAATGCACAAAAGATCCGTTGCTATTTGATCATTTTCACAATTGGTCTTCCGGCATAGTGTTTGAAATGTACAGCAGCAATTCGTGCAGTGATTGTGCATTACATTCATTGCTTTGGATTTAAAAACATTTTACTAGCTTAAATTTATAGTTAAAACCCACTTAACACCTCATGACGAAGTGTCCAATGTAGTTAATATTAATCACAACAGGACACACTCCCTCAACGCAAAGCACAACACATCAACGTTTTATGAACAATTTCAAACAAACTTCATGACACTAATTATTCCGATTTATTTGCTTTGTTTGCCTTACTAAAAAAACACCAAACAACCCTCGCACGATTTCCCTTAAACTTTAGCGTGACTAAAAGGCAAACGGGACCAATAATAACTGATGATGTTTATTATTTGTGCAAAATGTGTTTATTGGCTAATGCCTCAGTCCAATGCAACTACACGCTCCACGTTGTCATTTTGAGCAGTACGATGTGCAAACAATCGCTTTTGCATGAAAATTGTGCTACCTTGGCGATCACAATTTTTACTGTTAATTAAAAATCAATTCCATGGCATGGGTGATGCATTTTGCAATAAATCACTCGAACGATTATCGACTGTTCTATTCTTGTTGCTGTCACGCACGTTCAAGGGCATCGTTTTATTGTGTTTGTGAAGTGCTGATTGTAGCGATGAAATGAGAGGAAGCTGACCATATTTTTTTGCTCTTCATTTTCTAACTCAAGTTTAAGAGATTATTGTTTAATTCTTACCATCAATTTTCAATTGTGAAATAACTGGCTTCTATTCAGTTCAGTCAACACGCTCCCTTGTGGTATAGATTATCTTCAGGTCACGATCGTTTTATTCAACCACTGTCATCCCCTTTCTACAAGTCAACTACTTTCTCGGATTCGTTTTGCTACTCCAAACGCAACCTTAATGCTGCGAAACAGTAACCCGGATCGGGAGTTTGCACTGTGAAGATGTCAATTTAGTTTCGTCTGCTTTGTAGGTTAGATCAACTTCTGTACCGGAACTATGTCATGACTCGGTTTCCGCCGATCATCTTCTTGCGCAGCTAATCGAAATGAGCAATCTGAAAGGGTGAATTGGCACAGTGCGGGATGATGTCACGTTTCTTCCTTCCATCTGTTTCTCTAAGCATGCCGCTGGTAATGGAGGGGAAGAGTTTTAGAAAGAAAGAAAAAAAACAGATCTTTGCAACACATCACCAAACAAGGGGGGGAAGAAGTAATCAAAAAACATATTTTTTTATTATTATTAAATCGCTCCACCACCGCGGAGCTATAACACCGTCACACCGTCTCGAAATGGCACCCTGACATGCTACCGGGAACGGGAAGCAGGAAGTAAAATCATGCCACCGCCGATCATGGAACATGCGGCCACTGGCATGCGAGTAAACTAGTTTACGTCCCAGCAAAACATGACGTTACCCTTATTGCTAATGTGATTATTAGTGCTCCACCGTCCATCGTGGAAGCTAGCTCATGGAGTCTTCAGCATGACATCGTACACAGAAATCGCTCACCGAAAGGTGCATGCAGTGGTTCCGAGCAAAAGCAGGAAGCTGGAGTCTGTTCCAGCAGTTTGCAGCAGTAGCAGTAGCAGCTTATCACTCTCACGTCACTCAACTGTGGATGGGCGTTATTTTCTGGACCGGGTTGTTTTCTCCCCCACCGCAGCGGCTCTGGTTGAGGGGCGAGTCAACCGGTCCATCGCTGCTCTCATAGGGCAACGACACGCGCGGGATTGTGCTGGAGAAGGTTATGCTTCGGTGTTGTGTGCAAATGCTGTGCAGCGTTAGCATGTAAGCTTGCTTGAAATTAATTAAGTAGTAGTAATTTTGGCTTATACAGACTTTTAACCAGAGATTACATTCGTCTCTATTGAAGTTAATTAAATGGAATGGAGTTTCATTGAGGAATGTAACGAAAAAGTGTGATTTTTTTTTTGTACGATAGAAACACTCACCTCACACATCTCCAGACGATTGTGTGTTGCCATCGAGAAGCAAAATTGCGAGGTAAAACCTAAAACGCCATTGGCACCACCACAAATAAGCAACCACAACACATCACACCGACCCTTGCAATTTATGGTTCGTTCGAACTACAACACCCACCATGTGTGGAGCCTCCTAGCGAGGGCATTAAGCTGTGGCGCACGCGGTATGTTATTGCGGCGTAATCACACCGTGCCCCACTCTGTTTGTCCGTTGCCGTTGTGCCTGGGCGGTAAGGAGGTGCCTCCAGTGAGGGAGGCAATAGTTAAGACGAGCAGCAAAAAAACGCTCCCGCCAACGGAGAAAGTGATGAGGAACCTTAAAGTCGTGTCGTGTGTTTGCCTACAGTATTTCCACCACACACACATACACAAGCAGTAACATGCTTCCAGTAGTCGCGTAGTCAAAGGGCTCCAAACAAGGGTGTCCGAATGTGAGAGCGGAAGGAAGCGTTCGATGTTGCGTTCATACCTTCGGTGTGTTCCGTGCTACAAGAAGCTACCAATGTCCATGGGTCGTAC
>KB697284.1:0-11784 GCA_000349165.1 Anopheles christyi
AATCATTTTTATGTTTTAGTTCAAACCCATCCAAGAGATTCAATCTCATGAGGTTGTGATGTTTTCCATTCAGATCGTCTCCAAAGAGATTTTTTATCAATCTCCCAAAGGATAGGGGTGGGGGATGTGGTCCCTGCAATTGCAAATGTGCTGCAGCTGCGTTATGCTCGTTGCAGTATCGCATCTGTAGGCAATGTCCGTTGAAACAGCTTAATATGTACGATAGCACCTGCTGCGCGCTGCACAGCTTTCGTTTGGTGAACGAAAACCGACCGACCAAAAAGAGACTACGGCGTGGCTGGCTGGTATAAATTGGATTTCAATGAAATTTATGTGCTACAACAGATGGTATGCCAAGCAGACACACACACATACATGGTTTGCTGCATAATCCCGGACGCAATAATCCTTCATGGCTGGTAAGGCTGGATTCGGTCGCCGCTAGAAAGATTGCTCGCTAGGTTGCTCATGTTGATACGATTCTTTCCACTTTGGTTTTATAGAGATTCATCGGATTTGCTGCTCGTATGGAAACATGGATTGATAGCGAACCTGACAAGAGAGAAAGCCCTCCTGTACTACAAGAGGAGCTCATGAATTGTAAAGAAAACCAGTTGTGTTCTGTACAGGATGACTTTAATCTGCTGTTTTGTTGAGTGATCGAATAGAAAGCTGAAAATTGAACAAATGGGAAATGATGCTAAATCTATTGCCTTTCTTATACGTTCGCTTTTGTATTATAAAACTACGTTCTAGAACTTGTATTATTGCAGGAGAAAGGGCATAGTTAGCATGTAATTGTAATTGGATATCTAACATTGCTATGCTCTGCACTCTCTTAGGAGAAACATATAACAACCGCATGTTAATGGCAATGAGAGCATGAGCGACATGATGTTGTCTGTTTGTGACATTTCTGCCGTAAATAGTTTGCCTCAGCAGCTCGAACGGCAGCTGCAAGACGTGATTTCGGAAAAGGAAACATTCCCAACAACCCAGACAGCTGCAGCTCATTATGTGCAGAAACCGTGCTGGGCGGCGTTGCCATTTCGTACAGTTTTTGCCCGGTGATCTGGTTGGATGTGACATTTCAAGGCCCCAAGCACACTACCACCACCACCCTCCCAGGCACACTAATTGTGTCAACTGGTGTTCGTTTAGTATTTTATGTATAATTTGAACGGCATTTTAGATAGATATGTAGCGCATCCCATTAATTAAAGATATTAAAGAACAAAGCGTTGATATTTGATAAATAATCCATTGGTTTTGCTTCTTTATTTCCACAGGAAAAATTGTCGCTTTACTGTGAAACGTGCGATCGATTGACCTGTCGCGATTGTCAGCTGCTCGACCATCGGGATCACAAGTACAAGTTTGCCAACGAAATTGCCAGCGAAACACGCAGCAGCCTGAGTGGGCTGTTGAGCGAGATCAGCTACAAGAAGGTGCTGCTATCGAGCGCCATGAAAGTAATCGATGATCGGCAGGCGCAAATCACAGAGAAGAAGAAAGAACTGTCCAAAGAGATTGCCGATCTGGTGGTGAAGCTAACGAATGCTGTCAATGCGCGTGGCAAGCAGCTGGTGTATCGGTTAAATCAGGTACGCCTTTTGAAGTCGATAGCCGTTTTATTGCAGAATAGCATAGTAAAGTGATTAATCTGTTCGGTTCCCAGGTCTGTGACAACAAACTGCAAGTATTGAACGAGAAGAAGGAGGCGCTACAGTTACTTTCCGGGCACACGGATCATTGTATCGAGTTTGTGCAGACCGCACTAGATAAAGGCAGCGACAGTGCCGTTCTGTACAGCAAGAAAACACTCGCCCGACATCTGCAAAAGGTGAAAAGTCAACGTGCCGACATACCTAATCCTGAGATACCGGTGCGCGTACAGCTGTACGCTTCCAATGTAGCGGAGCTGCAGACGAGTAAGTATTTTGCACCAGAAAATGTAACGTTCTGTAACGTAACGATGTGTAACATTGTGTAACGCAATTTGTTTCGCTTCTTCCAGTGATTGCACGCATTGGGACAATACTTGTGGATGGCAAGGTGTATCCACATTCCCCTGCATCAAGTAATGGTCCGCCTGGCCCACCGATTCCCGGTCCAGGGCCCATTGTACCACAAAGCAGGAGCAAACAACCTAGCCCGAACATTACGCCACCCTTGCGGCCGGGAATGCCGGGTCCGGGTATGACCACACTTTCCTCTAACGGTCCTGGCGGTGGTGGTGGACCAGGTGGCGGAGGTGGTGGTGGTGGTGGTGGTAGTGGAGGCGGCTTCTCACAGGTACCTCCGATGTACAATGGATCCAGTGGTGTACCAGTTGGTGCTCCATTCCCCCCTCCCAACCATCCGATGAGCAGATCATTCCCGCAGGAAAATGGGCCCGGTCCCGGTCCCGGACCAGGTTACGGACGCTTTGGACAAATGGGCCCTCCGATGGGTATGCCAACACAGCAACATGTCAGTTCCTCAACACATCCACAAAATATGGGTAAGTGGAAAAGCTGGGTCGATAGTGGGCCCATTGTTAAATGGAATGGTTAGGAAACTTGTATCAGAGTAACTGAACGCTTAATCGAATGCGCGTACGCGCTGTAGAAGTACTTCATGAACGAGACAAAAACAAACCTTTTCCTGTACAAACACCTTTCGTATTGCTTTTGTGCACTGATCAGTATTATAACCTGTTGCAAAATTTATTCTAACACACCACAATCATTAGCTTCACTGGTTTCATCTGTTTATTAACCTTTTGCTGTGCCATTGATTTGACGTAAAAGCAAAATTAGCATTTCGTAGCTAAATATCGCAAACGGATTAATTATTCTCCCTCACAGCTATTTACTATTTACTTTATTTTGTAGTTTTGGTTAAGGGTTTTGTTTATTTTTTTTAAGGGGGGCTTATTAACGGTTTTTATTTTCGTTGTTTTCTTTTTTTCTTTTATTTCCGCCCTAACAAACCACCTCATCGCCCGCCATTGTACGTAATTACTTTCCTATGTTTTGGGTGGTTTCCCTTTACCCTTACCACATGTGAACGCTGCCTGGTTCAACCATTTCATCATGATATCTGTACACTACTCTGCAACACACTACTTACTTCCTATTGACATGTTGGTTAAAACGACGCCATTCCGTACCCTCACTGCCAGATATTAGTTTGCGTAATTTGTTGAACCAAAAGTCGAGTGGTCCTCCGCTTCCACCGGCCGGAGGACCCAGCCATCTAGGCAATCCCAACAGTGGGCCTGGTGGTAGTGGTATTGGTGGTGGTGGTGGTGGTAACGGTGGAAGTGGCAATGCTGGGGGACAACATTCAGGCAGCAATGCTGGCAATAATGCTATGGCTAATAATCAATTTACTGCCACAGCAAACTTCATGGGCAGCGGAGTGTCACCCGGAGGATCGGGCGGTGGACCACCGTCACATCGGCTGTCGAGTCAGATGGGCGGTCCGGGCAACTTTTTGGGTGGACCAAGTAGTGCACACCAAAACTTCAACCAAGGCCCACCCGGCGTTCCGCCCAACAATGCTGGTATGGGCATGGGAGGGAACGGATCGGCAGCGGCAGCTGCTGCCGTAGCTGCGGCCCGTTTTCAATCGTTTCCCCGATTTACCATGCCACCATCGATGCGGCACATAATGGGTAATGTAAGTATCACCCATCAGATTCATTCATTCATTGGCATATCGTGAAAATAAATGTATCGTTTCGTTCCGGGCTCGCACTCTGTGTATCTAGCAGAATTCTTCCACTTTACTGACACCAAAGCAACAGTCGTTACGGTACCCGGGACAGCAACCTCAGCCGGGCTACAGTCCTAACTCACCGCAACCACCTCAACTTCCGCCACAGCTTTCCGGTGCGCCTGTTCCCGGGGCTGGCGGTGGAGGACCCGGGGGAGGAGGCGGTGGTGGAGGTGGTGGAGGTGGTAGCAGTGGAGGTGCTAAATGGCACATCCCACAGAACATGCAAGCGCAACAGAACAATGGTGAGTGCTGACTTTGTGTTGAGATTCAATTGCGAAACACGTTTTAATATTTTGCATTTTTCCTTACATTGTAGGGTTTTGTGGACCTTCAGGATTACATCTGTTTGGGAATGGGCCGAATGAGTCCTTCAAAATTCCTCTGAAATCTCCGGACACTATGCGCAATGCAATGCTTCTCAACGGTGGAGGATCGTCTGGAGGTTCTCTCTCACACGGTGGACATGGTGGAAGTGGCAGCGGTGGTGGAGGATCATTGCACCATCACCATCACCATCATCACAACCAGCATCAACAACAACAACAACAACAACAGCAAACCCAGCAGCAACAACAACAGCAACATCTACAGCAGCAGCAGCAACAACAACAACAACAACAGCAGCTTCAGCAGCAACAACAGCAACAACAACAGCAGCAACAACAGCAGCAACAACAGCAACAGCAGCAACAACAACAGCAGCAGCAACAACAGCAACAACAACAGCTACAACAGCAACAGGAGTTACACAGTCAACAGCAGCTGCAAAATCATCTGCAACAGCTGCAGAATGCACTTCCAAACGTGTCCTCAACAAACCCGAAGACACCGAGTCCGAGCACAAATGAGGTGAGTGGCAAGCGCCGCAAGCAATTTTGTAGCATTGTACTATAAATATGATGTTTTACTACTCTACTATAGCCCGCGAAGGATTTTGCCGAATCAATTGACAAAACTTGTGAGGATTCGGTGAACGACCTGATGGCAACGATTGCCAAGCTAGACTCGAACGGAGTACAGGTACTACCGGAAGGTCACCGTGGCAAAACGACATCCCCGCAGGTGCACAGCTCAACAGATCTGAACACCAGCAGCGGCACGGTAGTGAGTGGGTCAAGCACTGTTGCCAGCTCGGCCGGTGGTTCGAACAACAGCACCACGATCGTGTTGGACGATAAAAACATGCCCAAGGAACTCGATCCGAACGAAGACTGGTGTGCGGTGTGTATGGACGGTGGTGAGCTAATGTGCTGTGATAAGTGCCCCAAAGTCTTCCACCAAACTTGCCACATACCGGTAATCGATTCGCTGCCGGACGAGAGCGAAACCTGGCAATGCTTGCTGTGCTACAACTTTGCTGATCTTCCATCTGGTAAGAGTTTTTTTTTTTGCAAAATGTCATGTATTATAGTTTGTTGTACTAAAATTGTGTTCTAATCCTTTGTAATAGAACCTACAGGCGAGAAACGTAACGTTGGAATAACGCCACTGGAGCTGAAGATTCTACAGCGAATTGTACTGGAATTGTTCTGCCAGTATGAAACCAGCATGCCGTTCCGTCATCTCGAGCCGGAAGCAAACAAAGCTTACTATGATATAGTGCGAAGGTAAGTTACTAACCTAAACACGCTACTATGTAACACCACTACTGGGCACATGACTAACAACTAACATCCCTTGAACCACTCTTTCGCAGCCCAATTTCGTTAACGATTATTCGTGAGAAACTAGAGATGAGCAATAATGACCATTATACAGACATTGTTTCATTCATCGCTGATGTGAAGCGATTGTTCGATAACGTATACCTCTACTATCAGGTAAGTGGTTGAATAATAAGCAAATGGCGCAAGTACTAATGAGATTTCGCTCTCCACAACGCAGGAGGACAGCATGACGTACAAGAATGCACGAAAGTTGGAGAAGTTCTTCGAGCAGCAGCTCTCAAAGTGGTTACCAAAGTACCTCGAGATCGACTGCTTTGCTGAAGACTATATTCCGAATGCACCAAAACGTTTGAAGAATCGCCAAGATGACTAACAGTCACTGCAACAAGTACCGGGCGCAGTGATGAAACAACGAACCCTCACGGATCTCCGGGAAGTATGCCCAGACATGCAGCAGCACCTCTGCGATTTACAGCCGGAAGATCTTTCGCTTCACTCCAATGTTGCCGATGAACGTGTGGTGAATGCAGAAACGTGCCCCAACGATGATGCCTCATCACAGCAGACTCGTACAAAACTCAGCCAAGAGATAGAGAATGAGCTGTGGAAAGCGGCCAAATCGCTTGTTGATGAAGAGGAAGCAGCGCAGTGTGCAATGGATGAAGATAACGCTAAAGAGAGCAAACTGACGGAAAAGCCAAAAGAACAGCCATCCGAAGGGAGGCCTAGCTCACGGGAGAAAGAAACGCCAGCGACGTCAACGGAAGGGATTGCTAAAGCATTGGGATCTGCTACCAATGTTACCTCCATCACCGCCGCCCATGACACGACGGCGGCAACAGCAGAAACGACGGTACCGTCAAAGGCAATAATTAAAACGGATGATGAAGCGATCACAGCACAGAATGGAACCACTGTCGCCATTACTGACCCTACGGAAAAGGACCCGTAATAATGTCAGGCAATTGTCGGATTGTAAATCCGTTAGGTTCGTGGATCCATTTCAATTCAATGTATATATAACGTTAGTACTCGCTGGACACACACACACCCACAAACAATCACAACAGAGGGAGAAAATGTATGGCTGAAAGAACAGAAAAAATCGACGGTGATATTGATATTCTATACAATCGTGCATGACAAACTTATAATATTTTAAATAGGTGTACAAAAAGAATGGTTGAAAGCGCTCCAAAGCAGATAGGCTTGTCAGAAGCTAATTATTCAGTGAAATGGTTTTGCGCCAAAAATCGGTCAGCTGTTTGTGATGGCCAAGAAAACGTGTCTATTATTTATTAATTCTTACTTGTAAATTCGAACGATTTTCGAGTTTTGATATCTAAACCGTATGTTAACAAAGATTCCATCAACAAATTGGTTTTTATTTGTCAGCGATATATGGTTAAGTTATAGAATTGTACAAGTAAATTGTAGCTAGGAGGAGAGTACATCGGCTGTATTGTACGCGTGTAAGTGAATTTCTGAATTATTTAATGTTTCGCATTGATCATCTATTGGTAGAGTTGAGGAACATAATTGTAGAGCCTAGTTTCGTAAGGTTTTCATCTCAGCAATGTTTTTTGTTTAGTGCATATGTGTTTTCCCTTCTCCCATTTCTGGTCACGTGTACGTTCATGCATGAAGAATTGAAATTACAATTACATGAGGGTTGTATGCGTTATGAAGGACGTGTAGGTCTAAACACTCATGAATAAGCGACTAGCGTTTGTAGCAAGTACCCATTCATCCGTGGGAGGTAGAAGCAGGGAAGCGAAGCTCATTTTTCGTAGAATGTTACCCTATTTCTACCAATTCTTAGTTTGGTAGACATGTTTCTGCTTTATTGCATACAAACAATTTCACCTTAGATAAGGAGTTCAGGTTGACATCTTTCCATATTTCATCATTAGTCACGTCCGAGTGCAAAACGTATACGAACGATACAGGATAAATCGATGTTCAAATGGTAAGATGAGCGACCAAATCCGGGTCGATCGCAAGGAAAATAGAAGTGATGAGAAAAGGCAAAAGTTAGGTAGTGTAAGCGAGAACGATCGATTTGGAGGAGGAACACATTGAAACAGGTAGGAGTGTGTGTATACCTCTACAAATACTTACCGCATACTTCCATTCATAAATAGTGTACGATGATGTGTAGGTTCCACGTAAGGAATAAGCAAACATTGAACTTTCTCGATGATCTTAAGACATGCAAAATGCTACTTGATACAAGTAACTCGAACAAACAGAAGGTTAAATTTACAGTAAGATAAAAAGCATCGTAACCGGCACTGGAATGGTTAGATTATAATTACTGCAATGAAAAAGAACACAAAAATCAGTGAAATTGTAAGGTCGTATAAATGTGTCGGCTTATTTTTGGTGGTGATTGTACATTCGAAAATACTTGCTATCTGACTTTTTCATTACAATTCTGCGGGCTAAAGATGAAATAGAATACATTGATCATGCAGGCTTGCAGTTCCAAAAGCTTGAGGGATAAAGAACAATCCAGATCCAGTTTCGTACATTGACAAACATTGCACGACACATTATTCTTATAAATTAAGGATTGCACAAGATTAGTTCGCTATTTTCTCGCTAGAGGACGCCTGACTAGTTTGTTTGAAATCATTTCACGGCGAAATATAAGCTTGAAAAACATGAAGGGAGGGCAGGTATTGAACGATTGTGCGTCCCCAGGTGACTTGTCTTTTATCATTCTAATTTCATTATTCAGGGTTTATAAGCCTTCTTAAATCAGTGTTGTTCGTTTAAATTACTAAGCAAGAATTTATAACTATCCATAAAATTTGTTTTAACCTTTACTAATTTCATTATTCTACTTATATTGACTGCCTCATTTGGAGGAAGTGTTACCTAAATTATGATCTTTTTTGTTAATTGTTTATAAAACTTGAACCTCTTTCTCTCTATTCATTTCAAATTTTACTACTGAGCGATTAAATACATTTCTACACATCCCCTTCCATGATAAAGGTTGAAATGATTGATTCTTTAGTAGGTAGGTTAATAGACTCAATACAAAAAGTTTGTTGCAATTTAATGCTAATTTTAGTGAAAAACACGATTTTGCACATTAACTATGCCAATTCCTTCATGTAGACAAATATGCTGTTCGGGATGCACTGACTCTCCGTGTAGCCAAACTTAAATATTCCTGACAATTCGCATACACACACATTTGCGAATAACACTGTTGGTCACTCGCGTGAGAGGGGAACGTCTGTATCGGAAACAGCAACCAGAAGTGCCACTCACGCACACTCGCTGCCAACGCTTTCAAGAGTACAGACGTGTCGCACGCTGCTCTCGTCTGGCCGATCTTGGGCAAAGGATATTTAATTTCGGGGAAATCGTTTTCCACCCTTTTCGCGAGTGCATTGTAAGTTGTTGTACCGGTTTGGTGTTTCTGAAACGTTAAAAAAGTACAGCCATTGTGGCCTGAAGAGTGTTTACGTTGCACGATTCCCTTTCCATCAGCTGACTGTAAGGTGCACAGCATGCACGTCGTCGTCTCGAATTGGTTTTGTAAATTGTCCGCCTTTTTTGGGTGAAATTGTGTTTTTGGCACATAACATGCGGGATCGGTATTGCGTGCCAATTGTTTTGTGTTGATGTTCTGTGTGAAACCTTTGTTATACAGTGTGTGGTGTGCGTGTGTAATATGTTGCCAGCAATGTAAAGTTGGATGGCAAAGTGCGTATACTTGATCTTCTACCCATCTATCCCCACTATATCACAACAAAGTGCAGAAGCATTTCTCTGCGTGCAGCGTGTGTTTGTGTGCGTGTAGCTGACTTGGTGTGGTGGTGGAAGGAAAAGTGAATTGTACTTCAAAGCCACCAACCAAAGTCCCGTTGTCGCGATCGTCGTCGTCCACATGATCATCGTCGCGAAGGGATGATATGTTGGCAGTAGCACCCATTCTTTGTTGTTTCTGCAAAGGTCGAATCTGTGCGTGAACTTTGTGCGATTGTAACGACGGTGCAACGGAAAGCTAAGTCTGTGATCAAGGTACGGTGGCAAGTAAAGATCATGAGCGATTCGCATACCGTTTTAGGACGGACAGAAAATACCAGTGGAAGAGTGCGTGGTGTGCGTGAGGGCATTTGTTTTGGGCCTACTTTCTCTACGTTCGTATGCAAATCGGTAAAGGCCCTACTTTGAAATTGTTGCGAGCAATAGTAAAATTAATACACAATAGCGGCCAAATTTGGAAGGGCCGCTACAAATATGCACACTATGTAACACACACATAGGAGATGCTGTTCGACGTGATCTTTTTTCGCCTTTTTTGTGACGTTTTGCCCGGTGGCGCCTGGCGCCATGAAGAGATGCTGTGTTATTATTTTCCTCCTGGCTCTCTTCTTACTCCGTAGGTAGACGACGGCGTGGCTCATGTCCTATCTTTCAGTGTGAGTGTGTATGAGCGTTTGCTTACTTGTTATTCACGCAGCTATTACGAGTGCTGTAAAAAAAATCGCTTCAAAAGATTCTGTTTTGTGAAGCAAATATGTTTAGGAGAAAGCGTGCCGATTGAACATTTTCTCAGGAAGTGGCCTACTTTTCCGTGTAGGGGCAACGTAGATGGCAGGCAAATAAAACCGAATGTAAGCAAACGCACATTTCATTAAAGTCAACTGTATGCTCGATTCATGCGATGCAATTCGGTCGTGTGGTGTTGCGGTAGTTATTGGTGGTAGTGTGTTGTTGTGGTCCAGCCAAACAATTCAAGGCAAACGACAACATCCGGCAGCGTGTGCTAGAAAGAGATGAATGTTTTGACAAGCGAGAAGCGAGTGCGATTGTGTGTATGTGTGCGTGCGCAAGAGATAGATCTGTCACTTGGGGCTGGACATTGCTGTAGCTAGAAAGAAATGTTCCCTTGGGAGAAGTACCAATCGCCCTCGAAAGCCAAACAAACGTGGGGAATGGAAACAATCTTTCACTTCATTTGTTCTGTGTTAGATTGTTAGACTAATTCTAAACCCGAAGAAATGTGTTCTCCTTTTGTTGATGGGCAATCTTTTTCTCTTTCGCTCTTTCGACACTTGACGCGCTCACGGGAGTGTGTATGAGTGAGGAGCGCTGGCAGCCGTGTGAGTTCCCACTGTTGGATACACGCACACCATAGCAACAGGGTGGCTGCGAAGGAATTTTGGGTAGCCGTGTGTAAACAAAAGTGTGTGGCATATGTGTTAGTGGGAGTGCCGCACGGGCGTGTAGGAACGGTGTGTGCTAGAGCGAGAATGGGGAAAACGAACCGTACGCGTCTTCTTCTGGATCCCCGATAAGAGCGGACAAATCCGGCCTAGGGAACAATTATCATTCCAGTTTGGGTCCGGTTCTCCCTTTTATTTACTCCGGTCTAGGCTGTCAGAGCCATTCCTGGTCAATAGGAAAAGGGCTATTGTAAAACGGAGGTCAGCTTTGGCAACCATCAATCGTTATACATATCTGCTGGAGAAGTTACTTGGCTTTGTGGCCCTTTTTCCAGATCCAGAGGGAACTAATGGAACCTTAATCTTCATAGGGTTTGTGTTCATAAATATTGAATTATTTTGAAATATAAAGCATTTATGAATTTAGATGTATCTTCCAAAATCAAACAAATATTTGTATATACCAGCAACCTTGTTTAGATGAATTTTTCAACCAAGAACCTACTCACCCTCTGTTTATTGCTCCCAAAGACAGATAATCGAGCATTGTCGAGTAGGAAGGAAAACGTAACAACAACAAAAAAACATGATCCAAGCACACTCCAGCTAGTTTCATTCCCCCTTTGGCGTTCAGTGGAGGCATTCAACCAGCGAAGCTCAAATTAACGGGACGAACAGCAAACAGCAAGTCAGAGCAAGTATAAATAAGGGAAAAAGTAGCACAAGTTAAGAGCAAAATCCACGCGGCAGCAAAGCAGGCTGGGCAAATTTTCTTTTCAAGTACCCTCCATAAGAGGTACTAGGTGTGTGTGTGTGTGTGTGTGTATGTGTGAGTTTGTGCGGGATGGCCGCATAGTACGGGTGTGACTGGTGTGTGCAGGAACAAAACACCTCACAACCCAAGTCATCCAACTCCAACTGTTCCAGCGTGTGTACTGGCAAGTGTTTGGATTGGAAAACCGGTGCAGACAGAACACGGGAAGTTAAGCGAAGAGAGTCGCGTGGGGGAAAGGAAAACACATAAAACCCAGGAAGGCGTTGGAAACGGTGTGCACCAAAAAAAAAAAAAAAAGAAAACTAGTCGCAGTTGCCAGGGCAGGAGGGAAAAATGGTGGCAAAATAGAACGCGAAAAGTCTTTGCCCCATTCGCAGCGTAAACAAAA
>KB697285.1:0-11225 GCA_000349165.1 Anopheles christyi
AAAATAACAGTAGATGGATGTTGGTAGTAAATATTCCGCAATATGGCACACTGCACACTACCCTGCTTTTTGTCACGAACTGCAGAGAAAGCGAAAAAGGCAAAAAAAAAAACAACACAAATCAAACTTATAAATCCATGGTAGAAAATTAATTACGGAAAATGTAATAAAACTGGCGCACGGGTGAAAAGTTGCCCGCAAAAACAGAGCGAACTGAATAAACAACTGTTGTTATGCGCGTTGCAAGCTTCTTGATGCAAGATGCGGCTGGAAACAACAACAGCAGTGCATCCGAAATCTGTGTCATATTTTCAAGAAACAGTTGGTGAGAACATATTTCTTCCCCACAACAAGCTACACCTTTTGTCTTATGCAGCGAAAAAGTCGTTCATTAGTAATTTCGATCACAGACCAGATTGCACCATCACACGCATGTCTGGCACGATTTAGGGCACGATTTTACGAACTTTGACTACTTTCGGCTAAAACTTTACCGTGGTGGTGCTGCGGTTGCAAACACCCACAACACTCTTCCCCATTGGAGAATACAAGCTTATAGGCAAAGTTACAGCACAGAGCACACATACAATTTCGAGTCCTCTTGGCGAACAAAACGCAAACTAAAACGCCACTGGAAAGGAATTCATATGTTTTCTTCTTGGGTTTTCTTACCCTGCTCCGATCGGGAAAAAAAGTTCCTTTAATAGACTGAACTTGTTGGCTTTCGTTTTGATGGCGGTAGCCCAAGGAGAGGAATAGAACAGCTAAAACATTGGATTGGTTCGGGCTTCGACAACATTTTTCATTAGTGAGAATTTCCACGGACAACTGTATATATCGGTAGAAAACAAGGATGTTTATATAAAATTATAATATAAAAGGGCACGAAAGAATCGATTTGTAACAATTTAAGTAGCGTACTTTAAGAAGCTTGAGCTTAATTTTATTGAGCGTTACAACTACTCTTCATGCTTAGAAACTCAACATTAAAAGTAAACGATTTTTTTCTTAGCGTCATAAAATGCTCAATAAGTATGTTATGTGTGCTAACACCAGTTAAAAAAGCATATCAGATAACTAAACAATTACCCCCATTCAACCACCATCAACTCTTCCTGCTGCCATTAAAAAAGCCACCATCAAACAACAAGTCGCTCAAAATGTTCGCGTACAGTGGTTTTGCTTACACTAGAGTTTAATAGTTTCCGCCTCGTTTGTAGCACAACTAGCAAAGCAAGGATATCGAAATGCGAAGCTCATTGCCCAACCAAACAGCAAATAAAGCAAAGCACAAATTCATTAGCATAACTTTAATGCCATTTACTACCCTTACAGGAATAAAAGAAGGAAACATACAACGGATACAAGGGGGCGTGAAGAGGGAAATTTTTATGGATTCAGAAAACATTTCCACACAAGTCACAATCGAAAAAAAAGGAAATGAAAAACGGTATGAGAAACATTTGATTTGATTTGACGTCAGGTCAAATAAAACCAACATCATCCGGTAGTGCGGGCCGCGTCGTGCGTTGTAATGCGTACGTGATAATACGAATTAAATATTTGTCCAAGCCCTCCTCCTTCTCCTCCCACTAACCACAAAGTGTTCATATCATAAATCAAGAATTAACGATCGGCGAGCCAAATGAGCCGTGCGCATTAGGGTAAGGCTGTTCTTTTTTACTTTTCCGCTGTGCTTACCCAAATCGCTGCTTGTCGCTTCTCCATTCTTAAACAACCTTCACGCCTTTTCGACACGCTTCATTAACGATCTTTGATCCGCGCGATGGGCAAAAGCTTCGTGTGGTAAAAGCGCGACCTTACCCCGGCAGCAAATTTTAACGCTGGAAAACTGAGGCTGGTGGACGAGGGGGTACCTTTTTTCCTGCACGAAAACACGCACCGCAAGCACACTGTAATATGCCGGAAGAACAGTGCCATAGGAAAAATCTAATGCACGCAATCCTGCCACCAGTGAAACAAAAAAACAAGAAAGGCCGGTGTACACCCACCTCCTCCGCTTAGCTAAGTGGTGTGAAAATGCCACTGAAAAATGAGAAAAATCTGGCACACGCAACCGACCCCGAAAAGAGGTTTGTTGTGGGAAATGTTTGCTTCCACCACCGTGGGGCCCACTCTTTTTTTACATAACATCCCCAGACACAGTGTTGTCCCTTCGGGCAGGTTAGACCAGGTTTTGATTTATCATAAAACATGCAGCCGAAAAGCAGCCGACCTTTTGGAACAATGTTACCCCACTTGGCGTGAAATATTGATTCCACTAATTTGCCACACAGCACAACAACAAGCAGGAATAATTTCCTTTCTTTGTTTCCATTTTTTACTTTGTCTAGCCTTTTACTTTCTTCTAATGAGAAGCTTTTTTTCCCCGACCACTACTACCTACTCCCTTCCACTTCACATACAAAAAAAAATCCAAATGAAATTTTTGCAACCAACAGCGGAAAAAATCTAATTTTCCAGTCATGCTCATGTTGCTTTTATTCCGCCCGCTGCTCAACAGAAAACTTTTCCACTGCCGACAATCGTGTTATCTTCTCCACTCAACAACAGTGTGTGTTGCGTTCTTGCGGTCTGTGTAAGGGTAGCAGCGAACACAGCGGGGCAACAAAACATGATGAAGGCTTTTCCGATTTTGCCAACATCACTTCACTCGTGCTTTTTGTGCACCCATTTCCATTACGCCATTTTCTCCTACCGAAACGAAACACATTTTGTTTCGTTTAAGCGGTCGAGGCTTAGCTGCTGTTGTTGCGTTGTTTGTATGGTATATGTAAATTTATTACCAAGAGAAGAAAAAAAGCACCATCCACCTACCATGTGTGCGTGTGTGGAATTTTCACTGCCTGTAAACGCGTGCGGGGTAAGAATTCCGATCAAGTAAAGCTGGTCGCACACACACACTGCCCAATTAAGCGTGAAAAACGCACGAAAAGGGGGGTGGAAAAAATCAATCAAGAAAAAAAGGCGGAATATTCAGCACTCATTTAGTACGCCGGCCAGTTGGGCAAACATGGCTACCGAGCGAACAGCACGTCCTTTGCTTGTGTTGGTCCGATCGACACCACCGATCACAGCACTATGCAGAGTGGGAGGGTGAAGGGTGAGAGTTAGCTCACAGGATCACGATGGACCAATATTTACACCGATGTCACGAACGCTACAATTCCCAACAAATGTGAACGCGTACGCGCAAACAAACACAACCTCCTCCCTTTCCCATCTAAACACACACACATACAAACTGCAGCATTTAACGCATGTTTGCAGTAGATATTTCATTCTCAGCTCGCCGTTCGAGGGAAAGTATTTAGTAAATTAATTCATTGCAATACACGCTTTCCTTTGGAGAGAAAATCCACATCCACAGCACGAAGCACCAAACATTTTCGGCAACAAATTAATCAGCACATTTTATGCACTGTTTGCTGGGGAGTTCAAAGCAGTGTTCAACAACAGTTTAGCTTCGTTAACAATTTTCTTTTTCTGTTGTCAAACAGATACCCATCATATAATTATTCCCCTTTGTTCGCCCCATCCAACAGGTAAGCGATCCACAGCCCGGTACGATAAACGAGATATTAATTTGCCTTTTCTGCTTGCTCGCTCGCAGGAGCGATGCGATGAATTCCAAACCCCACTTCAGCCCGCAAAAACACAACTGTCAACCGTTCAACCTCGTTTAAGATTAACTCAACACATACACCTACATCTTCATCATTTGGGAACCATCATCCTCCTTGCAACAGCACCGGCGGTTCCATGTTTGTAATTCCAGTCGCTCTCTCTCTCGCTCTTGCACAAGTCAGCGGTCGACGGAAGAAGTATACACGAGCTTTTTACACCCACGCAGGCATATGCAAACATAAGTTCGATCCATGCACGGGATAAATCCAGTTTGACGAAGGCTTACCCACCTCCTTGAACGAATAGCCTAGGCGCCATTGTTTTGCAGCTGGAACAGACGCAAGGGTCGCGCCGGCCGAAAACGAGTAGGACCCTTAACGAGCAAAGACGTTGTTGTTTTAAGACGCTGTACAATAGCTTAATTGCGGTAATTTGCGAGGAAGCGATCCAATTTCTCCATATCGTTAGATATGTGTATTTGTTTACTACAATTCCACCCACCCTACTGCTGTTTGGTGTGTATTTGATCCGTCATTACGGTCCAAACTATTGTGGACTTATCATTAGGAATGGTGCACACCTTAATAGTAACAAAGCTTTTTACTTGGCTTGTTTTAAAGTTTAAATCTGCTTAATTTTCATTGCTTTTGCTTAATGTTGGATTTATGTTTAATAGAATTCATCATAACCGACAAAAGATTAGGACGAAAGTAATTAAATAATCAAAAAGCCTAACAAACATTCTTATCACGCGTAATAATCTATTCGCCTTCTAACCTGCTTCAAAAGCAACGGTCCCATGGTGCTACGACAACATTCTCGATTGCCAACACTCTTTTCAAGCGTTCAAATCTCACCAGCTCGCCGAAAAACTTCAAAAGACTAGTTATTATTTGTGCGTACTATTATCAATGTTAGTGATTTATGTTGGAATTCAACATAAAGTGTGCATTAACAACCTTAAAAGTTAATATCTCAAGACTGACATTTCTGAGTTACTGCACGCACCTCCAATTCTACTTTTATTTTTAACAGTCATATAAGCTCCCTCCTCTCTGAAGCAAGTCACGGAAATACGCGACCAGCTTGAACAAACAAACCTGCCCGGCAGAGAAGCTCGAATAGAACACGATGGAATGCAAATGTTTAATGCAACCTTTTGCACCGGTGTCACTCTTACCGTAATCATTCCGGTCGAGCCCATTTGGACGCGCAAAACTTTACGAGTAGCATCTTAATTTCGTTACCGTTTTAATCTATCATGCAAAGGCACACAAGAAGAAAAGGAAGGAGGGAAAAAACATTATTCCCTCTGCTAAAGACATTATCGTCCTACAATTTTTGAGTCTATTTCGGAACGTTCACTCTCGTTCATCCTTCCGCGTTTGAAAGAAGCGCTTGTGAAATGGTTCACAGCCAGCACTACTTGTGTTGGTGGTGGTGGTGGTGGTGGAGGACATCTTCATTATGCATGAAGCCTCAGCAAATGTGCTGTGTCGGCACGCCAGGGCATAACCCGAAACGGAAGGGATACAGAAAAACGACGTGGAGAAAAAAAACACCTTTCCACTTCCGTCGCACGTGGCAAGCTCGTCCATCTCGTGCTCGTGAAGGAAGTTTCATTTTTCCACCTTGCGCACTCGAACGACTCATCAAAAATTTAACACACACACACAGTTGTGTGAGGCTGTGTGTATATAGTGCCAAGGGGGTGAGTCAAAACGAAGTGGCTCGTACGAAGGTGAAAATGGGTTTCCCATAAAAAAGTAAGTACCGCCTCTAACATTACGAACGAAACTCGAACAACCGAAAGAACGAAATGATGCCTCAACCACCCCAACAACACCACACACAGGGCGGCATCGTACACGGAATTCGAAAGGTGTGCCGAAATGGAAGTTGAAATAAAGCAAAATCATTTCTCGCACGTGGATGGAAATCCCCTCTCCCTTTCGGGTTTCGCCCAAGCGAAACCCAACACAACAGCAATGCACCTGAGACGCGGCTGGGATCATCGAGCCACGGGAAGGAAATTCATAAGCCCGGCCTCATTAATACTGCACAGTACATCCGATTATTCGCGGTCCGATGGCGTTGAGATGGGATTGCACCGGCACAACAGGATGTGTAATAGTTTGCGGGTCGGTCTAACAGCTGCACACACAAACCGAACTAAAGCACAGGACTTCTCCTTCAGGGGGTGGGGGGAACCCTCCCCAGTACTTTTTTCATTCACGTACAACCTATAACACCGCCAACACATGTACCGGAATTAGTTTCTTCAGCGAATTAAAAAACACAAGAAAGACTGCATTCAAGGAAATGAGGAAGGGTGGTAGAGGGACGTTGTGGAAATGCGGATTCTTCCGCTGGACAAGCGCCATTTCGTTGTGTCCATTTAGATTTAGATCCAGAGCCAAACGATCAAAAGCCCCGTATCCCTGTTGTTTCGCATTAAAAGCCATCTTCCTTCAAGGCATCCAGGGAATCTGTGGATTGCATAGTCGAGCAATGCTATACACATAGATGGACAAACATTTTGTTCATCCACATGAAGAGCAAAGAAAATAAACAACATGTGGCTTTAGCAAACGCGGCAACCCAACAAATCGTTTGTTGTAATGCTAATATTTTTTGAATATGGCAGAACAATTAAACACGACCCTCTTACCAAACTTTAATTAAGACTGCTACAACAGAACAAAAAAGAATGCAATTGAACTTTTGCATTGGATTCTGTTTTCAGTTGAATATATTTTTTAATTTGAAGTCGCACCGTTCGAAGGAATGGTGTAAGAAATAATGTATAATAGATTGGGGCAGCCCGGTGGTCTATTGGATAGACGCCGGCTCATTCGGACTGTTCGCTCGTAGAAAAACGCTTTTAAATCTATACCATTTACAATTGTACTTAAGCCGTGTTAAAAAAATAAATGAAATGAAAATAAAAAATTAAATTCACAGACCCTTCAAAAAATTACATTGTTAAGGAAATAATGAAATAATTATTTTAACCAAAGTTGGCGTAAACCACACCCAAAGACATTTACACGTCCCATAGTGCACCTTCGTTCATGGTTCAGAAGGAAAAAAAATCTCCCATTGTAAAAATACACACACCAGAAAATAAAGCAAAACCGTCGCTCCGTACCGTGCAAATGTCGATGCTAATGCTTTCTCGAGCTCCTTCTAGCATAGTGCCGCCAATTTCCCTCCCTTCTTCTAGCCGAGCAACAGCGTATAAAGACTCCAGAAAACTCCATCCACCGCCACTTAGTCAGCGCGAGCGAGAAGAGGGTTGAAAAGAATCCTTTTCAATGCAACCAGGACCACGCTCGGTTGGAAAGCTAGCGTGTCGCTGGCGGATGTTTGCACTGTCTGGTCGTACCGTTCCACCCCAACCCCCCCCCCCCTTCACCCCTTTTTTACTTTGCAAACATAACCTCAAGCTCAACGACATAACACAACGAGCGCACACACCTCCCCACCAACCCTCCTCCTTTTTGGCAGGTTTTGTCAACACCCGGGCGCTACCCTACTACGGGCTTTGGAAGGCAAAAGCTTCTCCTCGCTCTGAACCTTCCTGGGGAAAAAAATCCTGCTTAAAAAACACATCACTTTACAGCGCACAGCAGGACGGATGCTGGCTTTTTCTTCCATTTTCCAACATACCCTAGTGGCTGCCGCCACACAACAAATGCATTCTACTTCCGCCAATGCAACGAACGATGTTAATCCCTTCCTTCATCAACCGTCCATCTCTTTCTCTCTTTCCCTCTACTTTTTATCATCGTATCCTTCGAAGCACCGTTCACGGCTTTACCAGCAGAAGCAATAGCATCTTCACGCATGGTATAAACCAAGTGAAGAAGGTCAACGGCAACGCGCGCATTTCCCTATCTCGTCTATGCGATCCAGTACATACGACGACGTACTTCTTTTAACACGCCCATGTGGCCCCGGCAAGAAGCGCCAGAAGCACATGGAAGTTTCCTTTACGCCTCGATGCATGCTCCTGAACATTCCACCTTCGAAGTTTTCCTTAACAAAAGTTTTCCACCAGCCATCGAACCAGGAAGCTTTCAGCCATTTTCTTTTTTTTTTTGTTGAACGGGTGAAACAGCTCGAGAAAATAGAGGAATAATAGAACAGCACACGGATTCCTTCCCCCAACCAGGTAGACAGTCTTATCTCACGCACACCATCATCTTACGGAGAAGGTAATGGAGAGCTCAATCATCATGCAAAGTAGATAATCATTTCTATGGACTGTCTTTCAAACATTCTGTATAGCTTCCACAATCATTTACACTTCTGCTGAAAGATCATATGTACGGGAATATGGGAAAGCGAACAGCCAACAGTTTCTTTCATTGCATATCAATCTTTTCTCACTTTGAATAAAAACATGTTGAAGATAACATCTTGTTCTTCAATATTTCTATAACCCAAATCGAATTCTTCAACAACCCCTAAATGATCCTAATCCCTTCCTGTCGATTTGTTCGACTTTGCTTTTGGTGTGTAATCCTTTGAACATTAATAATCATAATCATCTCCTTCTTTTCTCAGCAAAAACAGCCCACACACAAATTCATTCAATAGACACACATATCGCACCCCGCTAAGACGCACATTCCCAGTCACATTAGCTTCCATTTAGCGACATTACCGATGGCTATTGCTACACCATTATTATAAATTCTTCCGCTGTGCGACCCAAACACGGAC
Organism: Anopheles christyi; assembly: GCA_000349165.1. Lineage (NCBI taxonomy): Eukaryota > Metazoa > Arthropoda > Insecta > Diptera > Culicidae > Anopheles > Anopheles christyi. The sequence goes on from KB697285.1 coordinate 8,380, forward strand.
TCACGCCTATTTTTACCATTCACACCCAAACTCACAATCTCTTTGCCTACGCACAGAAATCACAAACAAAAACGGGGGGAGGCGCGCGGCGCGTTAATGTTTCAATTTATATTCTATCGCCGGCGCCGCCACCGCCGTACGTTCTCGGCTGGAACACTAGTTTGCACGCTTAAATTTCGTTCCTCTGGACATGAATGATGACGGTGGGAGCAGCAGTATTGCATTTCATATTCTGGACGGTTGTGTTGCTGATTAACCGGGCATTCCGCTATCCCAAACAGTTCGTTCGCATAAATCCTCTTATAAACTATTCGGCGAAGGTGTACACCCTCTCGCATCAATTTTACGCTACCAGAAAAGGTGGACACAGAGCAGCCGAAGCTAGGCCAGGTTGTGTACGAGAATCGAGAAAAAAGAAGAAAGAAAAAAGAACCAACAGAAAGGAAATTGAAAACGAGAAACAACAAATCAAATCATAACTAATTTATATCTCATCTTTTGCTGTGCTATCCGTCACGTAGCCGGTATAGAGAAAAAAACTCTATCATAAAACCTTCTACATAACCTGTTCCAATTCGAAATTCCACACTACCTAGAGAGTCGGACTCTTGTGTTCAGGCAGCACCAGACGGATTATTCCAACCAAAACGTCAGCAAAGTTTATTTCCCCCTACAAACGGAAAAAGCATAGTTTTTAGTGGCATCATCATTTTACGGCCACGCTTGTCGGAGACATTACAAAACGCACTACAGTCGTGGGCCGATCGAAAAAAAAACAAGCTTACAACCCGCTGTTGTGGGTTTGAATGAAACATTTCTCATTAACCAGTGGGTTCGCTTTACCATTACTCGAAAACGAAATTTTAATTTATGTATGTCCCCCCACGAACGGAGTTTTATCGCTTCCTTATAGTTCTCCGCCCCGCAAACCGGAGAACCGGTATTGATTCACGCGGGACCTGAAAAGGAGAAATTTGCATCGCAAATCACTAACCGATTCCCATCGAGAGGGACAGATTTTAATTGCTAGAAAAATGTTACGTCATACGATATACGGAATCATTTATCAACACTTTTGGTGCCGTGACCAGGATAAAAGTCGAAAATCGAAATTTTGACCATTTTTTGTGTTATATGGCTGGCGTTTGTTTAGAAATGTTTCATCAAAAACTACACTTTCATAAGAACAGTAGGGTAAATAAATCGTTTCCATTTGGAACTGCTCAACTAAAAACAACATATTATTTATTTATTCCTGCAGACTGGACGATGTGTCTTATCATCAGCCCACAGTCAGTTGACTCTGTACTATCGCCTTTTTGACCCTCTCTCTCTTTCCCTTCTCTTTAGTCCATCCATCCTTCCACTACGTACATCACGAAGTCGAAGCGATGGGACGGGAGAGGAAGCAAGTACAAATATAACCTCATTTATTTCGATCCTATCCATCGCATCCTTCCAAAAGCCCCCGGACGACACGTCCTGCACATCTCTTCGCCAACGCCAATGATTGAAGTTCAGTTGAGCGATAGGGAAAGCGCAAAAAAGGGAAAGGAAAGAAACGTACGTACACAAATAGAATCCTAAATAAATTACAACCACCTTCATTTCTACCGTTTGGTCATACACCCTACCATCTCCCAGTGAAAGCGTCCTGTAACTGTAACTAACCGAGGAAGAAACCTGGGTGACCGATGGAGGAACCCTGAATCGAGCCCAACGTTACCATTAAGCGCTTGTCTACATGACCGGTCTTGTCTAACGTCGAAATGGTAGAGAAGAAATCAAAACCACACTTATATTACCAGCCAACCACTTCAGAAAGCTAGAAGAAGAACATGTCATCACAAGTCTGTCGTTCTGAATTTGGCCAATCAGTAAACTACGAACCGACTAACACAACTAGCCCTTGTTACGATGATCTCTTAGGAAGGAAACAAATCAAAACCCATCATCACATGTGCGTGTGAATTCGACGACCAAAACGGACAACAGAAAAACGAAATTAAACACTTTACTGTCACTAGCACAAAAACCAACCGAGCTGTTGTAACCGGAAGTGCCAAGCATCAATTAATCAAAAAGCTTTGCTTCCTTCAAGCCATTTCAAGCACAAATCTGTACACATATCGATACACAAACAATCGTCCGGTGAAAAAAAAATGGTCGAAGGCACACAACTAGTTACAATTTGTAGGTCCTTTTTCATGGATCACTCAGTGCCTGTGTTTTCACTTCATTCACCTCAAACACATACCCCCACGCTCTCATGACGTCATGCAAAGAAATTAATCAAACCGTAATCGAACGACGGTTGAGCTGATTTTCGATGGGTCGCATGAGTTGGTTTCTTTTTTGTTTTTCGTTGTGCTTTGTTGAAGAAATGTTTCACCTCCTGCTGTTCAACTTCCCCCTGGCCTTTGCCTAAACGCATTCGCACAGCAGGGACACACACAACAATGTGAACATGAGGAAACGGGGGGTTTGTTGTGCAATGTCTCCGACCCCGATTCTACCGATATTATTATTTATTGTATCCACCCCCACCTCCCCATCGGTATGTATTTCATTTCCTTTCGCTTGCCTCTTTTTTTTTTCGTTTTGCCTGCCTTCTAGCCTTAGCGTTAGCCTTGTGAGGACCGGAAAGCACGCACCGGAAACCGGAACACTCGTTTCGAACGTCTCACACACGCAACGCACGAGATGGCGGCTCTCCCCACAGTAGGTTTTACCTTTTTTGGATCTATTATTACAACTCATTCATTCTAATCCAGTTTCAGACGGATCGCTCGCACACGCACACGCAATGGTTGGAGGGGGCAAAAAGCAATGCTGCTGAATTTTTT
>KB697286.1:0-10323 GCA_000349165.1 Anopheles christyi
TTTTTAGAATATTTAACAAATAATTGTAATACATCATCACCACATTACTCAAATATCTTTGTTTTGGTAACTCCAAACTATTGATTAAATTTACAATTTTAGCAGCCCATGATTTCAAAGGTATAACTCTCTGTCAAGTTGAATAAATAAGTTAAAGAAAAAACTAGTACTAATAGACAAAAAAATCAAAAGTATAATTTTAATAACATTTTCGGTTTCACAATTCAATCATGTAAAAAAACGCGTATAAACATGTCGAATGAATTTATTCCCCAATCCACTCGTACTAGCACGTTCACTGTGCAGAGTACTGGATATGCCGAGACATTCACATTCACAGCACTTTTATCAACTCAATTTTCTTCATAATTTGTTATGCCGCTTTTCCCAAGTTCAATACTTTTTTATTTTCCATCGTATTGATTTTGTTTCTTTATTGTACCCTTACTCGTATCGTTCCTTGTTGAATGTAAGATTTGAAAATTAATTTCAATAGCCACGGTTCTTTTCAAGTTTCCTTTTTCACAATAATTTTCATTGTAAAAGTATTCTAAAATCTGTATTCCATAGAAACATATTGCATAATTTTACACCGTTGTGAAGAATCTAGATTATTGAATTATTTGTCCTCAACCAAACTTTACTATGATTATTGGCGAAAAACCTTAAATAACCAGTTTAAAGGCAGGTCATTTACCCCGGCTTTCCTTACGACTCCATATCGGTTAATTTTAAAAATGTATAAATTTAGGCGCATATAAGTTAGCCTTACATTTGTTTGACTTTTCTCACAATCGAGTAAAGGATTGACTTCAATGTTTAACAATCTTAAAAAAAGTCATATTAATTTAAAAAAAACAAATTCAAACAAAAAGAACATAAAGCCATGTAGCTAGGAGAAATTTCTATAAATCAAAATAAAATAAATTATTTCAGACTATAAATTTCAGACGAAATTAGCAGACAGACATTATTGCAATAAATAACGAGGATTTTTTGTTAAAAAAAATAGGATAACCTTATAAATAAAATATAACACAAGCAATAACTATAAGCAATAACAAATTTAAAGGGCTTTTGACTTTATCGAAGTTGGATGCACACAGTTGAAAGATTTTCTTGAGCTGAACAGAGCTGATCAAATAAGCTTGCCATTCTTCTTAACGTTAAACCTAGCTCATACTTTATTTTTCACATGAACAACGTAGTCTATAAAGCCGTAAGTCGAGGAAGCGCGTATATTATGGGTTGTTCGACGACACTAATCCAACAGTCCTGGATGTGTTGCAGATGTAGTGTCTGATATATTCTGAGTGCTTGAAGGATATATCCAAGTGTCTAGAATTCTATTGAAATGAACAACTAATGTCACTTGCGACATCTCCTGCCAAAGCAAATGCAATCATCCCGCAAGCATACGAAGTAAACCAAACATGTACATTTTGCTATAATTTATTTTGTTTTACATTAAAAACCACTCTTTATCTTTTCTTCATTAATCTACAGCTCTTATTTTACGCCTGCGCCTTAAATGAGAGTATGCGCAAGAATCCAACCACGGTGCGAAGAGATACGAGCGTAAACATCCGGATATCCTTCACCGCACGGAATACCCCACGAAACAATACCGTGCAGTTCGGCACCATGGAGCAGTGGGCTGCCCGCATCACCTAGGCAAGTTCCCTGGCCAACTGGACTGCTGCTGCAGAGCGTCGAATCGTAGATGCGTGCATCGTACGGAGCGGAGAACCGTGCGCGGCATTCAAACGGCGAAATCACGTTCACCACAATGTACTGCAAGTTGTCGGGGAACTGCGGGTTGGAGAACTGTAAAGCGAATCCAACAAAGAAAGGTTCGTGGTTAGAGTAAAACTATTTGAATTAAACTCTGCGGCGCTTCACTTACCTCGGTACGACCCCAACCGGAAACAAGGGCTCCGAATGCCACGTTAATGTTGTAAGATCCTAGCCGAACACCCTGAACGGCGTCACTTAGCACCATCTGCTGGGCCACACGGACTACCGCAACATCGTTCGCAAGCGTGGCCGACGCAAAGTTGGGATGGATGATAATGCGTCGCAGTCCGAGATTGAAGCCACCCTGACTCAGACGATAGGCACCCACCACTACCCGGGTGTCCGTTGTCGTACGGCCAAAAACGCACGATGCTGCCGTAATGACCCACTGCTGGTTTAACACGGCACCACCGCAAATATGCATACCGTCCAGGGTGCGGAACGAGGCCTGATACGGGAAGTCGCCATCACGTGCGTATATTCCACCAACGATGCGGCCCTTCCACTGCTGGTAAACAGGATCTGAAGTGGCAGATTGTCCACTGACGGCCACCGCCAGAAGGCCAACAAGAATTGCAACGGTTGCAGCTGCTTTGTGATACATTTTGAAGGCAAACACGCTCCTGCGCTACTAACAACTTCCGATCGAAATTACAATTGTCCTGAACTGACGAGTGATCGTGCATTTTTATACAAAACAGTCGAGGGAAGTGGATCAGACGGCTTATCACGCATGATAATGGTGGTTTTAACCACACCGATACAAGTATTTGGCTTTTTGGAATTAGACAGATCAACTTGATAGCGTCTTCTACATTTCTATGTGTTCTTCATTTTTTGTTTTGCAGACTGATATTTGTAAACGAAACTTTATCGCTCGTTCCTCCTGCACCATGGAGCAACACTCGAAAATTATTTCGACACCCTTGCTGAATTCCTACATCGTTCCACCTTAATCCCCTCAAACGCATTTAAGATTGAAGTCTACCCCTCCATACACGCAACACAGGCCCCAATGCAGGTGTTCACGGTGGATTAATCAATGCAATTAGCCACCTACCTAATCTTTTGGCACCTAATTTAGCTTATCATGCGAGCGATTACGAAAGGTGTTGCAAAAACGAACAAAAATGGGTCTATCAAAATGTTACACTCATCCGACATCAAAGAAAAATACGAGCGCTGAATGAGACGATTAGATAATCGATAGCGAGCTGCTAACGTCGCTGCATGTCTGGAAGGTATTTTTAGATCAATCTAGACGTAACTCTAGACGGATACAATATGATAAAAAAAAGCATTCTGCCTCCTTCTATCGTGTCAGTTTTTTTTTTACTTAAAAAATGAGTTTATCGATATCATGCAACATCGAAAACGATCAATTATACTAATAGCCTTATAGAGTGTTTATCTCTAGATGAGTACTGTGATAAATTTAATTTGAACATGTTGTCAAATGGCTCGCCGTTGATATCTTTATCAATCACGAGCATCAGTTGATTGTCGATGAGTGATGCATATGTTTTATAAATATAATATATTTTTGATGGGAGACTTGGAAAATAATTGTTTCTTTCAGTCTATGCTACAAAGTGTGCCATTCCAAAGGAAAAAAGAAACATTTTATCAATTTCTTATGAACGGAGCTATCTGATGACACATATGAAAATTATTTAAGATCTACTCAATACTTTAATTGAGAACCACTGTCCTGGCCGTTCTTTCTTACACAACTAGTCCACACATAAACTTGCAATCGTTTTATCTTTTTTTATTATATGTTGAAGCTGAAAAAATAAAGTTCACATAGTTCGGTTCTTTTAAGGAATTTTATTACATGGAATTTATCAAAAAACACCGCAAGACGAATGTTTAAAAACATATTTTAAAACAATTTCCCAAAATAAGATATGGCTATTGTCTTTTTTTATTTTTTTTATTTTAGAAATACAAATTAAAGTTATATCACGTGTAAAAAGCCTGTAAAATATACATAGCAAATCATTCAAATGTGAAATAAAATATAAGTATTTCAAATGTACCAGTTTGTACGCACATTTTTTCATAGTGTTGTTCAAAGGAACAGGTTACTTCTGCCTTATTTTCTCTATATTATGTGCGCCTAAATGTATGTAAATCGAACTTTTTTGTATGAAACTGACCAGACAGCTGAAAGCACGTTACAAGTTGGATAGCGTTTGAACACTAAACTGTGTAGCTAGATTAAATTTGATTTTAATGTTGTACGACAACTTTAAAACTCACAAACAAATCTGAGGAAATCGAATCAACTGGCAAATAAACTCAAACTTGTAAAAACACTAAGGCATGGGCTCTATTATTCAAATCATAATATTTTTGTTCTGTCTATTTAAGTAGTTAGTAAACGACAAATTCTGATCTACGTAGGGGCTACGTACGGATAGGTGAGCGCACTTTTGAATTCATTCAAGATTTCACCTATCTCGGATACAACACAACGGCATAGTTGCTGACTTGCTCGCAAGGATGCTGGCTGCCAACCAGTCATTCTACAGCCTGAGGAAGCCTTTCACCTTATAGAACCTGTCGCGACGGCTGAAGCTGGGATAATACCGTACCTTTATAGTTCCAGTACTCCCATACGCCTCTGAGACATGAACTCTGTCCAAATCTGACGAAACCCTCTTGGCCGCGTTCGAGAGGAACATGCTCACGAATGGAAGATGAAACCGGACGACCCAGCCTGTAAAGTCCTTTTAGACCGTCCACAAGGACAGAAGCGGCGTGTTAGGCCCAAATTGAGGTGGCAAGATGGCGTAGAGGCGTCCGCAATCAAGGCTGATTGGCAGACGAAGGCACAGGACGGTGAGCGGTTTCGGGGACTCTTGTAGCAGACCAAGACCGCGAAGCGGTTGTAGTGCGGTATAAGTAAGTAGGTACTTAGGTAAGGTAAGTAGGTTAGGTAAGTAAACGACTGTTTATGTTTCCAATTTATTTAAATTATCTTCATGAATCAGCCGTTAGCACATCTTCTGATCATGTTAAAGCACAATTTCGAGATTGATGAAATTATTTATTTTTAATGTCAGATTTTCAGTCCTTTTATGCCATGAATTTAATGAAGAATGCATAATGGCTTAAATCAGACCTTTTAAATATATTTATATTTTATCTCCACTGTCAATGGAAGATAATATGCGTTCAGATACAAACCTGATAGCAAATGTGGCACAAATAAGAAGACATTGCGAACAATTCTTTCTGTGTGTAGGAAACAAACAAACACAAAGATTATTTTGAAAGTAATTCTTTTTAATTATCCTATCCAATCAGTGCCAAATTCATATCATCACAATCACATACACCTGCAAAGGCGTTTACTCCGTAAGCGATCGCTTAGACAGCGTTGGCATTGATCCAGCCGACGAAGGACGAGACGCGAGCGAACACATCGGGCATGCCGAGGCCGCACGGGATACCCCACGAGACGATACCGTGCAGAGCACCGCCCTGTACCAGCGGGCCACCGGAGTCACCCATGCACATACCCTGACCGGACGGGCTCAGTGTACAGACGGTCGAGTCGAAGACGCGGGCAGCGTTGGCAGTGGTGTGACGGTTGCGACAGTCAGCCAGCGTGATGATCTGGGTGTTCAGGAACTGGAGATGGTTCGGGATACCAACGTTGGCCTGTAAGCGAGAAATTGAATGGTTAATATCACAATCCTTTCATCAACACCGCCTTCCCCTAATAGACGAACTTACTCCAAGCTGACCCCAGCCGGAAGCGACGGCTCCACCACCAGTGACGAAGTTGGTTCCAAGAGCGATCGGCTGCACAGCGGCAGTGTACGTGATGAAGGTGGCCGTCTGCACCAGCGACACATCGTTGGCGAGCGTGTTGGCGTTGTAGCTCGGGTGGTTCACGATGCGAGCCGTGCTGTGAGCAATGCCACCACCGTTCAGGAAGGTAGCACCGACCACCGAGATGGTGTTGCCGGTAGTACGGCCAATCGTGCAGTGAGCTGCCGACAGCACGTAGCGGTTGTTAATGATCGAACCACCGCAGAAGTGCGAGTTGCCGGAGGAGCGCAGCGAAACCTGGTACGGGAACTGGTTCGTTCCGGCGTTCTGGCCACCAACGATACGTCCGGCCCATTCGTAGTACTCGGGCGACAGTACTGTGAAGGAGAAAGAAGACGAACTTAGTTTCAAACGCAACGATCTCTAGAACACTGTCAACGTACCGTTGCCGAGGGCCGTTGCGGCCAGACAGATGGTCAGCAGAACGCTAAGACGGAACATTTTGTGGAGACGGGTTAACGACGGATGGTCCTCACAGTGACCGAAGCAGCATTTTTATACCATACCGGTCAGCGAATGATCGACCGCAACCGCGTCACTAGCTGATAATCTACGTGATAGTGTATGTGCGAGGATTTGGAAAATGTGTGTTTGGATTTGATTTATTGTGTTTCAATTATCAGTTCCAGCGTGATAAAGATAAAATTGCGATAAGGAATGCGATAGGCGCTTGCGGGGGGAATGCGTAAGGGAAGTCCCATTTTGCAATAATTAAGAAACGAAAACGCAACAATCATTCTGGATCTGGCAAAAGGAGCATGTTGAACTTACGTTCTGCTTGTACTTAAAATGGTTCATTATTGCTTAAGATCTTAAACAAAAAAAGAAAATTGAATTTCTTCCACAACGTAATCATTGCTACCGATTGGACGCCGCTTTTTTTACGTTGGGGCGATTCATTTTTGGACCCAACGATATCGCACCCGTTGATAAAAACCCATTTATAGATATCAATTACGGGAATAACCAGACGGCATGTTCATGTTCGGTACCGTCATGTTGCACTTCGCCGCTCGTGGACCTCGTAGACCTTGTCAATGAACTGGACTCCATAACGGCACCGTCATACAGGAACTGTCAACCGTTGTAAGCTGTTCAAACTAAGGTCAGTAATCGTCATCGAATCAATCTCAGTAAGTTTTACACAGCCGACAATGACAGAGTTTCAAGAGCAGCTACACTTTGGTCAACCTTCAACGTCTGGCGAGCAACTTCATCACGCAAAAAGAGACGCCATTTCTTCCTGTACAGAGTGCATCAAAAAAACATTTAAAAAAAGTCAAACCTATCAAAAACAGGCAAAACAAATAAAACAAAATGCAATAACAATAAGATTATTCACCCCAAACTCTACTCCGAAGGCAGTTTATCGGTACAGCCATGTAATATTCACGTACGAAATACAAATGTGGTCAGCCATTGGATTTTCCTGTGCCATAATCGGGAGCGATAAAGCAAACAGGTAGCTTCACTAAGCGATTAGGCGTTATTGCAGCGCTCGGTAAGTGTATTATCATTCCACGGAGCTACATGATTGTGATTTTTATTGTACGTAACTTGCCATTTACCGCTGAAGAAGCTTTATTTTTAGCTTGTAATTGTAAAATGTTTGAGATAACTCTGGACATAGTTATCGATGTTTTGTTTACGTGTATATTGCCTTGTTAGATACATTTGCAAGATTCTTTATAAACATATGGTATTGGAGAAATTAGTTATGCCACTTATTATTTTATTTGTTGCCTTGTTACAAATATTTTCCTACAAGAAACATTCCTGTGAAATCCGATTCAAACTATAAAATTTGCACATTATGCTGCTTTTCAACCCTAAATGGTGATTTTTAACGTTTCACGGGAGACAATTCGTATTTAGTAGATATTCTGTGATTTTGTCATAAAAGATTGATATCCTGTTATTATACAGTAGGAATTCGTTAACTGAACTTCGATTGCCTGTTAATTACTTAATATGTGCTTTTCTCATAGGAATAAAGACCGGACTATTTTCTATAAAAGGCGATGAGATTTTTGTGAGTTGGATTTATCATATCATTACATAAAACAAAAACACGACCTATTTATTTGAAAACTTTCAGAAAACAAATAAAAAACAGCTGTTAAAATTGACATCCACATTATTTAGTTTCCATTAATTTAGAGGCATTTTGAAAAACTCCTCACAGAGATTATTCGACTAAGGATTTAGGAAGGTACGCCTTTCGTATCACTGAGAGATTCAAAACTAGCGTTACATGAGTAAGGGCAGATGTGGTTCAATTATATTAGAAACTGTCAGCGCGTTGGAAGAATTGATTATTCCGCTAAGTAGTAAATTAAAGTCAAGCAAACATGAAATGGTTATAGTAGTTATGGCAAAGAGTTAACATATTTAAAAAAAAAAATTAATTGGTATCAATATGCATTTTTTAAAAGCACAATACAAATTACAATCGTAAAACGCTACCAAAAACTTATGTTTTAAAAACTGTACACTTTTAAAGATTATTCAATAAAGTTTATAATACTTTTGTTATATTAGTAAATTGCTTCTCTTACAAAAAAAAAATGTCAAAAGACATCTTATAATGCTTCTTAACAAACCCTTTTTCCTTTTGTCATCTACCACTGCACACAAGAAGTTTCCTGTTCGCCAGAGGAGCCTAACACCAAACATAATCCATTGCATTTTCCAAATTCCCTCCCAAACAGCTCTTCCAAAAGTTATATTTTCTGTGTCAAAAACCAAAAACGGGTCAAATCAATCGTACCCACCCACAGTCACCAGACGTTCTTCCCTTTGCTGGCATATGCGCTCACACATCGGGACACGTTCCGCCGTGCCCATTTCCTATCGATCCAACAACGAGCCGTAGCGCTATGTATGGATTCCGGGATTCGAGAGTTCTCGGAGCAGTCGGGCACTCTGGGCGAGACACTTTCGTTCGAACGTAGCGCCGATATGGACGCATACGAAGCTACCGGTTCCAGTGAAGATCCTGAGGTCCGGCAAGCATTTTCCGATAGTATTCTACACATTCTCAGGCCCCTCTCGGTACTCGAGCTGCCCGGGATGGGTTCGCGCTGTGATAACGGTTCCGATTCTACAGACAGCGCATTGTCGGAACCATTTTCCGATCTAGACGATTCTTACATACTACTGGATCAGCGGAAAAAGGTAAGCCAACGTTTGCTGTGTTCCTGGAGTAATCTTTTACAATGTCATCGCTCGAATTGCTTGCTCTAGAAACCGGGCAAAGATGAGGGCGATGATATGATGCTGCTGAATCAATTCACCTCCGAGTTCCGGGAGGTTTACGATCAACTAATCGCCGAAATTGACGACCAAGAGGAGCCAATCATGCTCTTAGACAGTGTGCAAGAGCAAGACTTCGGCCACGATATGTCGCCTGAGGATGCAACCGGCTTCAGTCCATCCTTTCAAAGCTTTATTGATGAAATGCTGCTCAAATGTGACCTCAAGTATCATCTGGAAGAGCGAAAGCGGAAGCGCGATATGCATCGCCGCAAACACCGCCGGGTGCGCAAAATACAGCCGGCTGTACCGAAGGACACTTTGGAACCAGCCGAACGTGATTCTCTGTCTGGGGTGTGGCGTATGCTGGATGCCGTGTCCGAACCGAACGGATTCCCCATCACCGAAGGGCAGTACGATCTGTACGAGGACGAGCGATTCGAGTGGTTGCTGCGAGAGAAGATGCCCTGGCACCGGTTGGAAGTGTCTCGCAAGAAGTGTGAACAGTGGCTCAAGATAGGTGCTAGCAAAGCCAAACCACAGGACGAGAAGCGATCTCGCCAGTCCCATCGTTCATTAAGCAGAAGGTGAGCAGCAAAGAAGCGGCAGCATTTATTAAAATCAGTATTAAACATGCAATGTGCCACGGGTGTCCTTTCCCAGAATGACATGCATTCAACATGCAACATTGCTTCCTATTCAGAATCTCAATCGGATTTCATCTGCTGGCGAGCTGCGAGATGCTGCACAATAGGGAAAAGTGCGCAAAAACACAAACCGATATATCAGTACGCTACTGATGCACTCTTAAAAGATCATAATAAAATAAAATATACCCATATTCAATGGAAAGCTCTTTTCCTTTCTCATCGATGATAGAGTGCGAATTGCAAGAGTGCATTGATAATAAATTGAATGGAAGGGAACATATTCCGGTGGATTAATTTCCCCCTTTTTGTTATCAACTTAGGAACCACCTACATGCAAATGTAGGTAAAAAGGGCAAAGATAATATTACTTCGGTGTTCATTTTCTTTCTGATAGATACCTCTTCCGTTCTACGTTCGTGTAACAATTATATAAGCCGACGAAAGAATATTTTATTGCTTGACATTTAGTCAGCATTTTGACAAATTTAAATGTTTTTTTTTATCGGAGAAGTGTTAAAAATCTTCGTTTACACTCTGGCACGTAAAAAAAAGGAAACTTTTGCTATTTATTTGCATTTGAAAGATCCAAATACATGCCAATATATGAAAAAAACATGGTACAATCGAATAATTTTACGCATTTATCTTATTAGGACATTTATTTTTCATTATTCAAAACTCCTTTGGATATAAATTTTACTTGTATAATTGTATATAATGTTAAAACACAGTATTAAAACACTATTAAAATTAGTTTTAAACGCCTACTTTGGTA
>KB697287.1:0-10371 GCA_000349165.1 Anopheles christyi
TGTAACATTCAAATAAATTCAATTGCATGAATAACAAGTAAGTGAAGTGTCGATTGCTTCCAAAACGGTCCAATAAATCCATCCTTCAATGCTCTCGGAACGAATTAGCAAAAATTTGATCGTTTTCGTTGAGCTAATTTGCTACCCATCTTGAGCATTAATTTTAAACACCAACCGATAGCTGACGGACTGAGTCACACCCGGTTGTCAAATCATTAAGCCATTAGGTCGGCATAAATCACCATCATTCGGAATGCGTCTCAATTTCAACCAATCACCTGGTTTTGGTTTTGGCGATTGAGTAGGCCAGCAATGGAAGCCGCCGGTGAACGGTGAACGGTGTCGATGATAATGATCTTCCTCATAATTGCCTCGCTAAACATGCGAGGCGTCTCCTTGCAGCTACGTACGTGAATAGCAATATCATTGACGATCGATGATGATCGTGTTAAAAAATTGCCGCGAGGGTTTTAGCTACAACATCAGCTATTCACGATCGTCCAGCTACCTGACATTGGCATTACTTTGTACACTGCAGGTGTACAACACTGTTCGGTAAAACATAGGTCACTCATTAGCGAGATGTACACCAGTTTTGGTAACTTCAATCTCCCTCCTCTCAGCTGCCAATCTTGAAAGGGTTTCCCGTCCTTCGTTCCTTCCACTTGTGCGCGTTCCAATGTGCAAGACTCACTCGTGTACAAAAATACACGGTCGGTGCCACACACAAAAAATAATGGTAGCCATTTAGGGCAGACGAAACGTAGCGAAACAAGCCCATTGCTCCGAAATATTGTGCAGCTGTGTGACTGTGTGACTGTGTAGAAAGAAAATCTAACGAAGGATGAAAGGATTGCCCCAACGCCAACGACATTGTCCCAGATGCGTTGGTGAGTGCGGGTGTCTCGCGATGCGGCTCGTTTGCAGCAGTCAGGCAAAGATTGCAGGGTTTCACCCGGGACATGGCTTATTTGGTGGAGCGAAGTTGCCATTGCCCAATGTAAAACTCCTCCCCGGTCCGTGCAATCGGTGCGATTTGGGGTGCGTATTGTTCGTTGGCAGGATGTAGCAGACTAATGGTGCAACCGGTAATGGTTAAAAGAAATTGTACCCAATTGAACACAATTGGGATGGAGATATGGGTGTTGTTTTCGCCACGGTGTGTTGATTGTTGCTTTTGTGAGGGTTTTCTTTTGCAATATCTATTTTCAAAGCGTTTGTTTTAGCAGCCAAAGTGTCAAAGTATTTGCTAATATTTGTATTATTTGTCATTCATTTATTTTCTAGTAGCAATTCTCTAGCGACCTCCCTTTAGACAGAGATTGAAGGCGATTGAGATCTAAAATCTCGGAAATATTTGAAATCATGGCATTTGTCAACATAATTTAATTTGTTCACCTTGAAAAAACAAGTTGTGTTTTTTATGCTTAAACCTTACGCAACCATAATCTAAGTTAACCAGGTAAAACCCCTCTGAGTGTAGTGCTATGAAATTATCCATCACTAAACCTTCCTCCATCCGGAAACGTCATTAATGCCGTTTAGCAGCATCCCGCTCGATGGCCTGCAATTTTATTTGTGCGGAAATAAAATCCAAAATGACCCATGAAACCTGCTTCGAATCATACTCTACACTCACCCACACCCCCACTCCGTCAAATACCAAACATTGTTGCATGCTTTACGCTACCAGTACTTCCCAGTGGTAAAACTGCACTGCAAACAAATCACCAACAAATGCTTAGCAAACACGATTCCCCGGTGGTCGCATGTCATAAGATACCGTAAATCCGGACAAAACCTGCCTGCCCACTGGCATAACCCTATGCCAGGGGTGCAAGTGTAGTGTGAGGCATTATAAACATACCGTTCGGTAAACAGACAAACAAATCGGTTTACCCACGGTGCCCACCCTTTGCGGGAGGAATGCGCAAGCTAAAAAGTGTACAACCCCGAAAGCGCCAGTTGCACATGTTTAATCGTGCATTGCATTCAATGCATTCGAGGTGGCTCCAACAAAAGAAGGTTACTGTTTAGCTTGCAAATACAAAATTGGCAAAAGCGAAAACGCAACTAAACTAGCTGGGAAAGTAAATGCTTTCACATCGCGCAAACCTACCAGCGTGCAGCATGGTGCGGTGCAATGATCTACGCTTTATCGCAAACAAATGGCAATGGGGGACGCAATATCGAGTGAGAACGAATCTCATTCGCTCGGCAAAATTCTCACCAGTGGAAGTTGCATTATGATAAGGTTGATTTTTCTTTAATTTATGTTGATTTTAATAACGCAATATTGGTGTAACTGTTAGGAGCAAACAATCGCTCTCCATTTTTCTCAGTGCGATTACTTGCCAAACCAACAGCAAACAAACGTTTGAAAAAATGGAACAAAATTGCTGCAAGCTTCTAAATTACTTTACACACATTCATACCCACTTCTACTGGCAATATCCATTCCGACGTGGGTAATGTCTATCATTAGACATCCACAGTAAATCGCTACCAACCATCTTCATGCGACCAGTGTTTTTTCCCTCATTTCGTCCAGTGATAGTAATTATCTACTACCTACCGGCAGCAATTTGTTTCAACGCGTTACCGAGTGCGTCCCGCGTTATCGGTCTTTACTTCCGAATGCTATCGAGGGGCTACGGTACCAACACACTTCCGCCTATCTGATCGATAGCAAGAGAAAGAAAAGTCAAAAGCGGCAAACAGTCAGGGTTAAAGGTTTGCCAGTTATGCCCACCTCAAAGTTGAACACTCTGCATCCGATCGGACGTTGCGTAAGAGTGGTTGAATTCTCACACACAAACATGCAATCAGCACCTCAAACCAAGGGACAGTGCTGCAGCGGAAAGGAATAATCAGTACCAACAGGAAACGGCACATTTGTTTTGATTGATTGGAAAGGAACCCAAAATCTAAAATATTGTGTCCACTTGGTGAGTCATTTACAAGTTTAAACCAACCGGCAAACGGAGCTACAGCCTCAACGGTAAACAGGATGATGGGGTGCGCTTTACGATGGCGAGATAATTCTAACGTCCTCGTGCCAGTAATGTGGCGACCTTGTAGCACACGCAGGGCGTGAAAGGCGAGACCAGCTCCGGTTTATAAATCATTCAACTCGACCGGGTGAAGCCTTCAAAGATTTTTTTTTTCTTCAAAAAACCTCTAATTCAAATTGTAAATCATTGATTTGCGAACGTTACGCCGGACCAAGCTGTCATCTCTAGGAGGGGTGCGTGCCGCAATGCGATCACATTTTACGCACCACCAATTAATCGATCTGAATGACCCGACCCCGCTATTGATCGATGGCAGTAATCTTGTTCGCTACGGTTGATGCTAGAGCTTCGTGCCGAGTCCACTAAGCCACTTCCTTGCTACAAAGTAGTGGTAAAAGTAAATGGAATGGCTAGGAATGATTAGAATAGCACAGCGTGAGGGAGTTTTGAGTGTCCCACCGAGTGAACTCGACTAATTGCTGCCAACCCTCTTCGAATCGTGCACTACTCGCGGTGAAGGGGATTAGATTCGAAACGCGCTGGCAAACGAACTCGGATCGCATTCCGATGGTGATGGTTTTTCAGCAAGAGACAAAAAAACATTCATTCTATCAATGTGCCAATCAAATGTGTGGCATCAAGCATTTTATACAAGGGAGCGCAACACGGAACTGCTGGACTGATTCGAAAGTTCGTTTAAGTTTTGTATGTTTTCCTATCGATCGAGGTGTGTGTTTCGAAATTCCTCTTATTGGAACTGCTCGGTACAATGTTCGTTGTCCATTTCCAAAGTGCGGACAATTTTAATAGGGGTTGAAAATTGAATCCTTGCAGAAAGTAGCAGCAGCGGCCGTCTGTACTCATTATTGACATGCAAAAATCAATCACCGATACCAATTTCAACCATGCAACACTATAACACTCCGTGACACAGCACTGAGCCAGCAGTCATCAATATATGACGGCTAAAATGGGAGCAAAACCACACAACGGTGAGCATGACCGGGCGTAATACCTTGCAGGTAAACAACACCGTACCGTGACAAGACACCAATTCAAACAGGGGCTGGATTTGGATGTGGTGTTTAGTCGCCTGTTTTCCTTCCTCCTAATTCATTTTCCCCTATCCCGTTCCCTGCAATAGCCGCGTGTGAACATTGTAGCTGTCCCGGAGATAATATCACATGGAGCTGTAATTTCAGAGCAATTTCACCGCATTTTTTTTTTTTTTTCAAAATGCTCCTGAGGTCCCTGAAAGCTGAGCGAGTTACGTACCCTGTCCCTGTTCGGTTGAAAGTATCAATCAAACTCCCCAGGACGGGAGCATGTGATTGTATAATTGATAAATCTTAAGCTTCCCGGGTTGTTATGGACTTATTTGCCTTTTGTGGCTAAGCATATACACAAACACGCGCGCGGCCCAAGTCTTCTAATCCTGGCGTGAGAGATGTTTGACGTTGATTTGTTGAACCAGCGGCAGGTTATGATTAGTCGTGTGCAGGTATTTTACGTAAAATCACGCACTAATGTGAACAAACTTTTTTTTTTTTGTGGGGACTGGTAGGGTGAGGTTACGTGGCTGTCCAAAATTACCTGAAATGAAAGGATAAAAAACAACAATGTAAGTAAAACCATCCAAAAAAATAACAAACAGCGTGTGTAGGATGGAGAGAAGTAAATCCTTTTGGTCTGCATCTAGTATTCACTGATTGGTAAAATTTAAGTGCATCGTACGTTTCTCAAAACAACCAGCAACCAAATTTGTTCGTGATACAGTGTGTTCCTCTTAATTCAAATTCCATAGTTTTTTCCCCTAAAATTAAAGTTAAAATTACCCTATCATCGTTTAAATTCCCCTTGCTTCAATGGCATACATCTTTCTGTTCGAAGTTATCGTAGACGATTTGAATATCTTTTCGGACAGTCGAAATTCAATCAGCCAGGATGTGCTCGGTACGTCACGCCAGGAACTGTGCGTCCGGCTGCAACTCTCCAACCTGGTACGGTGTGAAGTGTGTGAGAAAGATTTCGGCTCCGCACTAGACATGGAGGTGCGTAAAACGGGAGAAAACTGTCTCTTCGCTTTCAATCCCTCGGCTGAGCGGTTGGAGGACGAGTCGCTTGACTTGAAAATATCGGCCCATGGCAAGGGTCCAGATGGGACGAAACGTTTGATCGGAAGCTGGAAGGAGCCGGGATGGGAGATGTTGGTAGGATTGGCACAAGCGTACGACCTACAGAACGGTGTGTCGGATCCGAACAACTCCAAAGCATTGTTGGCGTCCGCTGTGTTGGTGACTGATGCGAAACGAAACAAACCCGTTTCAAACACGTTGAAATCTATGTATCCGCTAGAAATTGAAGCCGCCGGTAGCACCACTGTTGTCGGATTTGTCGTTCTCACTGTACGAATGTCTTGCCTTGGACCGAACATTAATCAGAAGGTACTGTTTGGGGGTCGGGATCTGCAGCAGCAACCGGTAACGTGCTACAAGGTTCAAGACGAACCAGTCGTACAGTGTGTGACGCTGGAGGATCAAGACGACCAGCAGCTGGTATGTCCGAATGGGAGCCTTGCCAGCATTGTGGGGGCGGCGATCGAACAGACGGAAGAGCAACCGTACGATGAGTATGCCGCAGAGCTGAATGAAAATGCTATATGCATCCGAGTGGAGAAGAATGCCAACATTGCGGTCAGTCTTGATGGCGAGGAAAGCGATGGCTGCACCAAAGGATGTTGGGTAAGTGTTTGAAGTTTTGGTTTACTTCCGGAAGTGTCTTCTATATAGTTTTCCATTTGGCTGTAAAATAGACATCTCTCACCCTTCCCAATGGAGTGTACGGATTGAAGGAGGAATACATTCGCCGGGAAGCGAACAGTTGCCAGTTGCCTGTCATCCGCGGTACCCTGAAGTATCCGGCGTATCATTGGGCCGGTGATTTTATGGTCGCTAAAAAGACAACGCCCGTAACGGTGGAAGACTACAGGAAGCGGCCCGATCCAACGCGTACCGTGGGACTGCAGGCACTCCCGGAAGCGGCCACCCAGCTGGAGAGGGACTGTGCTGGCATTGAGATCTGTCGCAAGGGTTGGCACGATCCGAACGTGGATGTGTTTGTGCTGAAGCTGGGCAAGAACAAGCGCTCACCGTTGGATGGTAATCCGCGCAATGAGGTGGAAATTGAGCTGCGTACACCACGCGGTCCATCACGCGAAATTCGTCCCAAGGAGACGCGAGGCGTGCAGGTGATTGAAACAGAGTTTGAACCGGTCCGGGAAATGCAAAAGCCGGCGGCCGGCGAAGGTGGTGAACCGACCGGCAAGAAAGCGAAGCCAGCCGGTAAAAAAGGCAAAAAGAAATAGAAACAAAACAGAGCGGAGATAGACACACAAATGGAGGCTTTCCGGTGAGCGTGGTTCGATTATTTAATGCACCTGTCTGTGCCATATTGCCGCAAAAGCGGTGGAATGGGAGTACTACAGCCAGCAAACGTGGTAATAAATCAGAGAAAGTTTTTGATCTGTATATGTTTCCACCGGTAGCGAAAGCAACACTGCTGGGGGTGGCGGCGTGTGGGCTTAGTAACCCCAGGGCTAATAGGACTCATTTGAAATGGGCTTTGTTTCCGTTTCGAATGCTGATCGGTATTATGCAATTTGACGATTTCGTGTCTGAGCTGTACTGAAAAACTGGTTCATAAATTGTTGAATAATATTTATGACGATTTTCTTTTTGTTTATTACATAGCGCTTTATTTTTTTAGGCACACGCTGTTCTGGGAGCGTTTCTTTTATAAGCGACGCTTGATAAATTTATAGTACCCATCTATAGAATGGTCAATTTTCCCTTTGGAAAGAAAACGGGGAAAAGAGCAATAACGAAAGCTTTCTAGCACACATAATTGAGTAAAGAAACAATTACACGACCAACCTTCCTTAGCGCAACTTTAAAACATCAAAAGCGCGACAAAACAAGTGAACTTAATTAGGTTACGATGTAGCGCAGCACTATTTTTCATCTTTTTTGAAGCGTACCGTCCGCTGTTGAACGATGCGTTACGCCATTGCGAAATGCACGCATCATGCAGGGTGTGGAACGAAATGTCCAACCCGGCAACCAAAAACTGCGGAGGTAAAATTTAGTAAACCCCATAGCGCAAGGAGCTTGTGAAATGTGTGTTTAAATTGTTTGTGTTGAATTTAATATGAAATTAATGTGTTACAACACGAGTTGAGAGAAAAGGGCGATTCTTACACAATTGTTCGTAGTTTTACTGTCAACTTGTTGTTTAATTTAAAATGTTCAATGTTGTACCAATTTATTCCTTTGCCGCGCATTCTGTTCCCTCTTATTGTGATGTCAATTATTTCCTGCTGCACCACATCAGTGCTAGAGCAAAATCTATGGCCTTCACGTTTCAGCCACTCATAAATCGATTCCACCAGCTTTGCACGCTGACATTTTAGCGCCGGAAGCAGAGGGGAATTATTATTTCAATTACATCCCCCGTCTGCACAACGCCTCAAACACCGTAGCATCTTTCCCATTAAAGCATGAACAACTCGAACTTCAACGCTCAGCGCACAGTGGCATGTTTTTCTTGAATGCCACCGCGCACTCAACGACTGCACGCCCCAAAATCGACGATAAATAGATTTACGGACAACACCACGCTACCACGTTTACATAATGCTCAAAATCAAGGTTCCCAACATCGTGTAATCAATTTGTTTGATGATTCGCTTTTCTCGATACCGTCCTGTTCCGTACTGTGTACTGTAGTGGTACGAAAAGTGCGGATACGGTTTTTGCTTTCGCCTTCACAAACAACATTTGTGCACCGCAAAAGGGTTCGTGTCTTGCTGGTGCATTGAAGTCGATTGATTGCCACTGTGCGCGCGCACCGATTGCATTTGAATGCGTATACAGTTTTATTGTTTTCATCGCGCTTTCGCTGCTGAATTGAATTGAAAGCAAAACACAGGAAAAACAAAACGAATCAACACAGTTGGAGTTTAACTGTTTAACCTTTCTCAGTAATGCGCAAAACCTATGTTTTTCCCTCCCAATTGAGTGCTCTCTTCGCGATGACATTTGACACCTGATGGAAAAGGTCTCCCATGCGAGCGCCAGCATCATCATTGGCAGTGCAGAAATTAAGACACCAGCGCTTGATGCAATTATAATGTCATGATCGCGCACGGCACGAAATGACATAAAAATTGGCCCCGAAACAACTGTGGCGGAAACCGTGAAAAATTATGACGACTCGATGCGAACATCTCTTCCGAAACGCGATCGTTTATTTTTTCCTCATTTTTTGTGTTTTTTTTTTACAAACAAATGATTCTTTGTGTATTGTATGGGAATGTTTGCAATTGGGTTAATAAAATACGCAGCAAAAAAAATAACACTACAGATGCACCGCACAAATGCAGAGACAACGTGGCACACGGCAAGCGCTCAACGCGATCGATACTGTAGACATACAGTAGGCGATTGGGTTGAGGTCGTGTGAAAGTGTTCGGTACGACCGTACCGGGAACGGCATTGATGCTAATTAGCGCTAATGTGGCCCCTTGCGAAGGTGAGAAGTTCTAGCGTTCCTCCGTTTAAAGATTAATCAATTTGCAAACAGTGAAGGAAAACAGAAAAACAACCTAAACGCCGTGGTATTGAACTAATTTCGGATTTGTGTTGTTTTTGTTTTCATCTGTTATGCTTTTTTTATGTTTCTCCACACCAAACTGGGCTGATTCAGATGTGCGATGAACCTTACCATGTAGTAGCGTTCGTTCATTGCCTCTTGTGTTGGTTTTGTTTTTGATTCACTGTTCCACAAACCACTTCCCTCGGCTTTTGCTTATGAAATAGACACGTACACACGTAGTAATTGGTGAAGATTGGTGAGATGATTTACAACCACTGATTGTGATACCAAAAACCAAAAAAACTGCTCGTTGATAATAGTGCATTAAATTAAATTATAAACATGCATCGATCGCGGTATGGGGCGGTGGCATCACATTTTGCCACCATTCACCGATTCGGTTGGCATCATCATCTTGATGTAAGCGCACCGACACACGCAAACACCCTTCACATTTGACGGGCAATGTCGCGTGACAATTTGGCCTGTCCATCGATCCGTTACACAGAGCATCGCAACAAGAAAGAGTTATACTTTTTTTTGGGTTTGGTTTTAAGTGATCAAATTTGAGCTATCACTGTCCAATTGACCCGCGGTTAGCAAAAAGATTGGTATGAAAAATGCATGAACGTAGCTCCAAAAACTGAGGGGAAGAAATATTACATCCATAATAATTATGCGCAGAAGAGAGCACGCGCGTGCATGCGAGAGAGGCTGCACCTTTGGTGGCTTCGATCAATTGGAGCAAAACCACCATCACCGTAACAGGAAAAAAAAAGACGCTGAGTGAGTTATTCGATCATGCCGGCAAAATATGATCATGCTACCCCCTTGCTCGAACGTAAACTGCAATACCAGCGGGTGCATTGAGTGAACTCGTACATCTTACAGGCGCAAAATTAGTTGAAAAATTTATAAGTCAATAAATCAAACCGCCCCTTCCGAAAGGGTGGTGGTGCGTAGTCGTCGAACAGTGTTTCATTGGGATGTGAAAGTTTTTTTTATCCTTTCATTCCCTTACTCTACTGTGCCAACCGGCACCTGACGGAAGATGAATAGCGTAGACGTCAATCACATCGTGCCCGCTTGTCTATTTGGTTCATTTATCAGGCAGGCGAGCGCTCCCCGAGGAATGGGACTAGTTGGATTGCCGAGATGACAGGCTACACACTTGCTCCAAATAATTACACAAGCAACCTATCTGCAGCTTCTTACAGGCCGTCCATAATGGGCCATTAGAGCATTAGAGCATTCTTATATTGAACCTGCATACAAAAGGCTCTAAGAGGTACGCAAGGAGTTTGCGAAATGTGGTCTCGCACAAAAAAAAAACAGAATCTTAACCTCTCCGAACGATTTAACCGACCCCGTTAATCAATCTTACTACCTTCCCTTGCTTAAGACGTCACGTTTGAGAATGTGTGGTGCGTGTCTCGAAACTAAAATCTACACACACACGCACTCCCAGGCCTGCGTTTTTGTTAAGACGTCTCCACAAAGGCAATCCACACATCTTAGCGACTCGTGAGTTTCCACCAGCTACCTTGAGCAATCGCGTGCTCACTAAACCACACATTATGGTTCGCAGGTTTTCCTTCCCATCTGGCCCAACACGGTGTGAGTTGGCCACTGTTCTTTTCGAAATCGGCAGCAAAACGCACCGAACCCCGCCCAGAACGAACAGAGGGAGAGAGAGAGAGAGAGA
>KB697288.1:0-10399 GCA_000349165.1 Anopheles christyi
ACCCAGCGGTTGATGGTCTTCTCCGTTAAACCTCCCCTACCCCCTCCCATCCAAAAAAAAAAAAGAAAAGCTGGAAGCCAATGATTTTGTCGTGGGTCAAGGTGTAAATTACATTTTACAACCCTAGGAGTGTGAGTGTATGTGTGTGTGAAGCTTTGCCAAACCGTCATAAAGCGGCGCCTGCTGTTGTTCTGCTTTATGACGTGGGGGGGGGGGGGTCTTTTTTGTGTAGCTGTTTTTTTTTTTTTAATATTCCACACACAAACAGTAAAACTATTGGGAAGCCATTTCATCGAGGACGATTGAATTTAAATTCAGGGTTGATACATTTGCTTTTCGTTTTACACAAGCTGCTAATGGGGCCATTTCCTGATGGTGTAAGCGGACTAGGCGGGGTTGTTTAAAAACCATGGTGCCGATGATTATTGAAGGATACTTTAATGCTTAATGATAGTATAAAATAAGGTGATGGGAACAGTGTTTGTGGTTTTAATTTTAATGCGTTTTTTTTGCGATTTGTATGCGGTAAAAAGGCTAAATGTAGCAGGGGAGGAGGTTTGCTAGGCAGAACAAAAAAAAATCTACAGTTTCATTTTAAACACAACAAGGTAAATTAATAATCGATAGCATCGTGGATCAATTTAGAGACACAAAATTACTTAAATTTTCAATCGATTACTTAAAGTAATTCTAGCTATTTTCTTTCTATTTTTCATTTTCTTTCTTATAATCAATTGTAATGTTTGGTTGATGTAGTTTCCAAGCAAAGCATCTATTTTAGCGAGTGCAGTGTTTTGTAGGCAAATTGTAGATACTTAAGCATTCGAGGCGCTAGCTGAGTTGAGAGGAAAACGGTGTGAAGCATATCGAACAAATAGGCAAACACTTACAAACAAACATAGGAAACACCAGAGAGCTTACGCACACAGGTTTGTACAAGAAAATTGTTTAGAACATTGTTACATCTACAGCGCTCTCAGTTAGGTAAACCTTTTTAGGGAAAGGTAAAGGGAAACACATTTTCAAACAGGGTGCATCGAATTCGCTACGCTTTGCAATGTAGTTCAATCTGATGGCAGGCTAATGAAGTTTAATGCTGAATGTCTATTGTCTGTGCGTTGTTTGATGGAGCTGGTATCTATTCACAAAGCAAATTAACTAACACCAGTTCAGTTTTGTTGGATGGATACCACGGATTGTTGCAAATTGCAACAAGGAAAAAAAAAAAGGCAAAAGCGATCGACACAAACCTACTTCTTACATTACAAAAATGGTTGTGGTGAAACTTTTCGGTGATTCGATACAAAATAAAACGGTGCATCATCTGCAGCTAAATGTTTCAAGCCGTCGAGTGATGTGTGTTTTACTGTTCCGTCTTTAACGTGCTTTTTTAAGGAAAGGAGTCCCTTTTTCGACTGTACTACCGATAGAGTGGGCGTAATATCTTTGCTTCGATATGGGAGAAAGGATTTCATCTTCTGCCATCTCACAACGGTCGAGACAGAACCATTCCTTGAACTGTTAGAACTATGCTCAGTGCCTAATGCTTGTGGAAAAAATATATAAATTACAATACATTATTTTAAAACAAATTTACTACAATTAAGTTGAACAAACCCATTTAATGATTGAATTCTGTACTTCAAGTAAAACATTATTTAAACAAAAATAATTATTGAATTACATTCAAAATTCGCCCACAGTGTATCATTCCGTTTCTAACCTAATTTAACCTTCAACGGCTCCGGAAATAAACTATCCACGCGTCCGGAAAGTGAACGAAACCTTTCCCAACCATCAACTAGACTACCCGGACGCTTTTCCGTCGCTTGCAAAAAGCGGCTTTTCAACATGAAGAGCATGTAATGTCACGATAGAGGCTTCGGACAAGTGTAATCCGACTAAATGTTTTTCCCCACGTTCGTTTCCTTGCCATCCGGCAAACACAAACAACCAGCGAGAGGGAGAGATAGAGAGATAGCGATAGAGAAAGAGAGAAGCGAGAGCGTAGAACCGATAAATCGACCCTTCGGCGCACCGGAGAACGATAAAGCTTTCATTAGTGCAGCATGCTGCGTGTAGCACCGGCTTGCCCTAGCTTACGGTTGCCACACATTGGGCGTCACCTTTGACCTATTGCCAATGGATGTGGTTTGGTGAAGCTGGGGCTGCTGCTGCTGCTGCTGCTACTGCTTCAGGTAAATCAGCAGAATTGACGAATCGATGGGTTGAATGGGAGGCAAGCATTGCTCTAAAGGCCAACTCTTTGCATGAAGTTCTCACTGGCGCATGATAGGGCAGGAGAAGAAAGCTGCAAACTAAGCACATTTTCAGCACGATAGAAAACAGGCGGCCTACAATCTTATCCTCATCGAAAGCTTTTGTTTTACGGACCGGCGGTGCTCTCTGGACTACCGGAGGATGTCATTTATCATTCCAGAGTGCCCGTGAACGTTTGGAAGAGGATGCTACCAGTCTCCTCTAACTGACATCGATGTCAACGACCCGCTGCCCGACATCGATTGACCCGGAGGACGATCGATTGGGGCAGAGTAGATACGCCGCACCGCCCCGTGATTTGTGTTCGATGCAGTTTTGCTATTTTGATGCATGTTTTGTTTCTGCCACACCTTCTGAGAAGAATGAGAGAAATGAGGAGTCGTCTAAGTGTCGTCCAGCTCATGGGGAAAAGCTTTTTCCCGGGCGAGCCTTAACATTCATTTCCGAGGCATTTCCCTGCGATGTTGTGCTCACATGGGACGATACGGTGACAATAAAATCGATGGTTGTAATGGATGAAAGAGTTTGACCGAATGAAATAGAATCAACATTCATGAAGGTGTTGTGATGTAAGACATCATTTGATGACAAAATGCATAACTTAAAGCGTTTCCCCATGCAAACATACAACGACGATAAAAAAGTAAAATATTGGAAAGAAAAGTTTCAAAAAAAATCTGATAAACCGATATCTTTGACCCATCATTGTTTCAAGTAATCATGACCGATCGCCTTCATTACCTTGTCCGAGAACCCGGTCCAATTCTCGTAAGAAATCGATAACAATGAATTGATAAGAATTTTATGAAAGAAACCAGTCAGCCTCCCTCCTGCTCCTCCTCCTCGTCTCTCAGGACCCAAGGGATGCCGGGACAAGGAAAACAAAACCATCGTGGTAAAATAAGTAAAAACGCAGTCGTCTTTATACACCCGCTCGCCACCGTTTTAGGACATGTACGAGTTCGAACCATTCTTCAAGTATGCTCGCTCGCATGTGGTTCGCCACACAGCATGGCCCGTTAGCAAATGGAAGGACGAACGCGGTCTGCTTTGTGGCAGCAACGGAAGGTTCAGTTTTATTTCTATTATGAAAACATTTTTGCCTCTCATACCTGTCTGCCTTGTCCCGGAATTTCCTTTCACTTCCAATTCCTCGTACGCTGTACAATCTCACTAGCATACTAGTGCTGTGAAAGGAAAGTTTATTTCTTCAAGCTCGAAAGCTCCCACAGGAAAGCAAGATCTATGTCGGCTTGTTTCTTGGTTCACGTTCGTCCCCACCCCAACAAACCCCTCCCACGTTCATAAAACCGAAGGCACCAGCCAACTGTGTGTGTGCATTCCGGTGCTTTTGATAAAAAAAAGGTGCAAGAACAAGGGAACAAACGGAAAGTGAGGGTAGGAGCAACGCGATAGAAGTAGAAGAAAAACAAAACTATGCACACAATAACAAGCCAGGCGTACCGGCGGCCCAGCTTCCGTTACTAGTTTTCTTCACATTAACCTAGGCATTCGTTGGCCGTCGCTGAAATCGCTCGGGAATATTGTAGAGACGCACGAACGCTAGTGCAGTGGTAAGATAAACATATCAGCGATGAAACTTTCACGACGTGAAGATGTATCTTTTCCTTCGAGAGTTTCCGCCCGTACAGTACCCGCCATCGTTTGCCATCGGTCGAGTGCTTCACGTAGCTTTCCCTCTGTTTTTTTTTCTCTTCTCTGCCCGTTACTAGTACCAACCCACTCGATCTGTGCGGTACAAACTGGGAAATGGGGTTGTGGGGAAATGGAAGTGCAGTTGGCATACAGTGAAGAAGCGCGAAGTACAGGATATGGACATTCTTTATCCATTCCAGCAACCACACGAGACTCGCGAGACTCGGGAAAGAACATGAAGGATGGCCAGTGACTGTGCGACGGTGACTTTGGTTAGGAATGATGGAGCTTTGGCTAGTGGCAGGCTAGGGCCAGTGGTCGGCAAGTGCCCGAGTGAAACAAATGCTTTCTTTGGGAGCGTTAAATGCATAAGAAGGAGTCGTTTATTGCACTCTTTTTGGTTATAAATATTATTTTGCATACTTTAAGGCGTTTTGCTATTTCCTTACATTTTTATTTTGTGCACATTGACGACCACTGACCTAGAACTTCGGCACATACCAGACTCATGACGTCATTCGTTTTTTTTTTGTGGTTGTCTATACGTGTGTGTGTATTTTTGCTTTCCAATTCGTCGTCGTCGTTGCTGCTGTCAGTGCAGTTTGATTGCGTACTAGAACTACGAGAGCGTCCGCGTTGATGCCCACTCCGTTTTTCTTGCCTTAGAAAGGGACCTAAGGGAAGAAACTTCCTTCCTTGTTTTTGTCTTCCGCGTCAGCTAACAAAACCGAGCGATCCAAACCCACCACCACCACCACCACCATCACCAGGCAAGAAGCGGGAAACACATAATCAATCTCAATTATTTTTTATGCCGCTTATTCCATTATGAACTGGGAGTGCGCTCTTGGCCGAGCGTCTGTAGCTGTCGACCACAGTCCGCAGGCTTCATTTAGCCCCAGATTCATCCAGAGGCACTGGCTTGCTTTTGCAGCTCTGCGCCCTACCTCATTGCATGATGATGAGCGACCATGGAAAAGCTATCCTCGATAAGATAACTCGCTGACTGGTTGGTTGGCTTGCTTCACTGACTAACTGATGGCGGTGGCTGTTGTTGTTGGCTTCATTTTTGCATCGAATTACTCCTGGCTTACTCGGGAAAGTCTTTTGTTATTGTTTTTCCTCCTGTCGCTTTTGCCCACCTCATCGTCGACTAGGATGCAATCAAAGTGAGAGACCATTTTTTAGTGCTGGATTTTTTTCTCCCCCTCCGCCCCCTGTAATTCCACTATTCTCAAGGAGCTTGTTTGTGCAGACCAATCAACAAGCACACGGTGATGATGCATTGCAAAAAAAAGAGAAGGCAAAAACGTCTCCTCGTTGCATCGTTACATCGTTTTGTGCGGATCGTCTCGGTGCACGGTATGTGGCCTGCGCGCTTATGTGATTGCCTGCAGTGTGCACTGTTGGAAGAAACTGAACGTTTTGAATGTGATCGTAGCTACTCTTCCGGTCACCGTCCGGGATACACAACGAAGCGGAAATGCTAGGGAAAAACTCCCTCCGGGGTAAGAAACGACTGTTTTTTTTTTCGCAATTTGTACCACTTGTCCTTTGAACATACACAACACGCGAAAGGTCCAACACAAATCCGGTTCGATTCGCTAACTGGAACCTTCTTCCATCCCCACACCAATATTACATGCTTGTTTTGTTAGGTATTAAGAAATGCTCTACAATTCAAAGCGTATTACAGCCCAATCCCTACAGCGTTTGCCAACGTGCTTTACCTCACCCGGATACCCGGTACACAATCGTCTCAATTCGACACATGAGAACCGTTTTTCCGTTTGGTGAACCAACCAACGTCCCTCAGTTTCCGCGATGCAGCAGCAGCAGCAACGGTAGCAGTGCGCACTATTCATTACTCAAAATGATTAATGCTTTCCATCATTATTCGCAGCGCACACTCGCACCACCGACACACAGAGCAGCACTCGGCCGCAAGACAAATGACGACTCTTGTCCGGACAGCATCGCACAATTAGTTACATTTCACGCTCCAGCCTCTTGGCTCACCGTTCTGGCTGCCACTCTCGTCATATTTATGGTTTAACTTCTTGTTTCACAATGGTTTCTTGTTGTTTTGTTTTTTGTGTGTGTGTGTGTGTCAACTTTGGCTGATGGTTACTACTACTTGATTGTCCAACCTTTCTGTTTTCATTGTTCATGATGTTTTTTTTTAGTTTTGTAAGCGTCTTAACATGCCTACCACATTACATTGTATTGTTATTAGTTCTATAGAAAGTAAGACACAAATCATCCAAATCTGACACTTGCTATAATAAGTTTTAAATGTAGCAACAATTAATTGTATTGAAGTAAAGGTATTCCATTACTTTTTTCCATCGAGAAGGAGCCAGAACAATTAAAATGAATTTGATTTTTTTATGATGATGCTAATGTATGATAACGCTTTATGTAAGTATGGAACCAAAGTGGAGAAAGACGCAGAAAGTTATGACAAAGAAATTGTGTTATAAAACGCCTAAACCCACCCGGACCAATTTCACTGACCGCTTATCCTGCCATGTTGAAAATCTACCCCCTTAGCTACCTGCTCCCCCCCAATAGTGTTTCTCTTTGATTTCCATTCCATCCATCAATGTCATCACCGTTTGCCCTCGGGGGTAAAGGATCAGCACCGATTGTGCAATCGTGCTCCCTCTTTGTGGTAGCGAACGAATCGGACAGTTTGATGGAAGAACGCACAATAATCGCCTTGATAGACTGCCCCCTTCTCGGGTCACATTCTCTCCATACCCCACTCCTCCCCTCCACGACCAACTCAAAAAGCGACCCTTTCGAACTTGATACGATTATGATCGGAGGTCCATTGGTATTGTGTAAGAATTGCTTCATTAACCGGACGACGGTTCGTACGGTGGTTCTGGCGACTTGTCGAGAACCGGAGGCCCCACAATTATGCAAACTAAACACATCCATGCACGCAACGCATATGGCTTCAGGGCCGCTCCGGGATTCGGGACTGCGGACAGTGACCAGCTGTACGATAAATCACACCAGCGGCAAATGTGAGCAAAGGGACATCACACTAACCCTCGAAGGACACACAAACACACCGTTGAATGTTAAAACAGTGACAATCACGTCACTATCACAAGTACTAGGAAGGCCGGCTGGAAGTGGACATTTCCGGTGAGGGGTTTCTGCTGGGAAAGGGCGCTTTCGGTTTTGTGGTTGCGGTGAAGAAACGATCGAACTCTAGCGTTATCAGATACACACACACACACACACACACACACACACACACACACACACACACACACACACACGTGGAAGGGATGCGAAAAGTTTCTACTCAGCTCATTGCTTCAATCCCTGCTTCCCAAGGGACAGGTTTTCCCGGGGAACTTTTCCGGTTCAAAGGATGTTTTCTTTCGAGCAGGAGAAATGCAGATGGTGGGTGCGTTTATTTAACCCATAACTCAACATCACCATCTGGCCGAGTGCGGTGGTTTCAATAATTTCCCAACCCCACCCCGAATCGAAAAGGCATAACGTTTGCACAAAACCCACGGAAGCCTGACCACCATCTGCACTGGGCACCATGGTAATGCTAATGTGAATGATTCACATCCGCTGTGGTTTCATGCGCTGTGTATTTGGTCGAGCAAAGAGCATTGGGCTAATGAAAACAAAAACATAGCCAAGATTGCTCTGCACGCCCATTGTTGCTGCATTTAAATTTCCCAATTTGGTGTATTCTTACCGTCAGGTAGGCTCCACCACATGTTTAGCTTCACTAAGAAGCATCGAAAACTACCGAAAACAGCTACCAAAACCGTGGGTAGATCCAAACGCCCATAATCGTATCAATTCGTTGAAATGGCTCATTCGTTTCCTCGCTGTCGGCACAAATTGGTCACAAACGATGTGCTGCTGCCGTACGCCATCATCATTGTTGCTGTCAGCGTTCCCCATCATCGTTTGCGCTGCTATGCCTCAACAGTAACGACACCCTCCCCCCCCCCAACCCACAACAGTTCCACCAGGTTCGTTTGGAGGGCGCGCAAAAATAAAGCCATAAGCACGGGATTTGCTGCTGAAGTAAATGGTAATAAACGTAACAGAATTGATGTCCTGCCGTTTCCTTCCCCGCCTAGACAATAACATCTTCTTCCTTCCATACCTCATTGTTGTTGCCCTAACTGCCAGTCTCTTCATCTTCGGTGTCGGACTTCCGGTGTCCGAGATAACCTACCCAAGAGGGGTTCCTTTTTGCGCGGAACCCAAATATCTAGGTATGAGCTAATGTACCGAACAAACCGACTACCACCACGGCGTCTCCATCAGTGAGCAATCTCATCTCACGAGTGAGAAAGTCAAAGTGAACGATTTTGCTCATATTCGTCTCATGTTCAGCTCACGCTACGCGTTAAACGACCAGTTCCCACGCCATTACGTCACGCAATGCATTGCACTTGCAGGCGTATGTATGGGTGTATCCCGGCATGGACGACGGAGTACACCATCCCTTAGGGAGTGATTGCAGTGATTTCTCCCGTACCCAGTTTTTTTTGTTTGTTTGTTGCTTTTCTCTCCCATTTTCCACCCCTGCCCAGTGATAGTGTGTGTGTAGTAAACAAACAGTTGAGCTACTATACTATCAAACCCCTTTGAATGAGTGCCGGGTCGGGCGTGCTGCTCAGTTTGCGGGAGTGAGCGCGCATACGGTACAAGGACGTACGGTGAGTGACGTCGAGAGCACGTGGAACCTGACGTTTACTGCCATGGTGGCTGTGTATTTCAGGGCATTCAAATGGCGGTTGAAATTTGCATCTGCCTTATCAGCATATCTGTTTTCTTTTGGTTTTTATTTCTTTTTTCCTTCCTCTGTGCTTTGCGCGACGTCGTCTCTATCGAGCCGTTTGGAAAGATAATCGAAGTCGATTGGCAATAATAAAAAGGCCAGGATTACTACACTACATTTAGCGAAACGACGTCGATGAATACGGGATGCGCTCCGTAGGGCAGAGCAAAAAAAAGTAGGGAGAAACGCGACTAAACAAGGAGCTTGGAATTTTAAGAATAACACATAAACAGCTTTAGAAGTACCAGCAGTACCTGCAGATAAGCTGAAGGTCATACTGTCACTTACTTTGCGACAATGGTTCAAGAGTGTACGCTGACGAGGGGAATTGGAAGGACGGTACAAAAATTACTCTACGCCCAAAAAACCCCTTTTATGTGGAAGATTATTGTTATGGTCAGGGAACTAGACAAGCAGATTCTTATTAAACCCTAGCGTCGCAAAGTTATGGCAACGATTTAAAGTTACAAAAATGGGAAGGAAATCTAGCAATTTAGATTTTCAAGCTACCAACATAAAATTAATGTAGTGAGGATAATTTTTTTTTTTTGTAAGCAAACACATGCAAAAAATAAACATGCATTTCTAAGATAATTTGGCCAGCGATTTTCATTGATGTTTATTCATTGAAGGTTGTGTGATAGAGGATAAAATATGTGTATTTGTGTATACCAACAGTTTATTTCGACAGCATCTTACAACCTTTAAATTTCATCGTCTTTTCTACGCCTATCATACAATCACTTAATAGTAAACAAACTAAATTTGGCAGCAATGGAAACAAATGTGTATTTTTTAATAGTTTTATCATCGATTTACTATCGGTAAGCGACAAGTCGAGAAGAAGAAATATAGAAGTCAATATGAGTTTTTAACTAGTCCTTTAAACTTTACTTCTTTTCTTCTCTTTTCTTTCATTTTTGTATTGAATGCAATTTCATGCAATATTCAATCACAGCCACACAGTTGTTTGCTGAATATTGGAATGCACAATAATTTTAGAAACCTAATTTCCTTATCCTGTTGCCGGTTTCGAGCACTAACTCCATGCGTTCGCTCAAGCTGTGAGATCTAACGCTCCCAACTGGTCCTTCATTTCACCCTTCTGCTTCGCCGGGAACAACCCCACTAACCGGAGCATACCAAAGCACAATTGATTACAGCAAGCGAGAGTGAGAGAGAGTGAGAAAGAGAGAAAAATACTGAACGCAATGCGTGAGAGTGTCAACAAATTGGGCCCGAGCAGATCCCAACCAGATGAGAAAAACCAGAGTCACAAATTCACGCGCAACCAAACAACAGCCAAAAAAAAAACAATCTTCATCTCATGCGCCTTACTCTCTCACTCTCTGGCTCTCTGGGTACATTTGGTTTGCCAGAAAACGGTCACACCACGCGGTAACTTCGCTCTCCCGTTCGTGGGAGAAAACGGCGAACCGACCAAACCCGCCAATCATAGCACGACGATGGGGCGAGTACGAAATTCGCACAGGACTCACATCGACAGCACCCAGCAGCAGCAGCAGCAGCAGCATCCAGGGCAAAAATTGGTCACCATCGATTTCAGTCAGGTGTAGTCTGCGTTGCGAACTGGTCGGAAGTGCTCGAAATTTGCTCTACACCAGCGTG
>KB697289.1:0-10397 GCA_000349165.1 Anopheles christyi
ACACACACACACACACACACACACAGAGTATCCGTGTCACCGAAAGACTTTGCCCGCCAGCGGTCAGATCTGTCCTGTAAAAACCGGTTCCTGGCACTCGTCGATTTCCAAGAATCATGCCTCAACCCTCGAACCCACCACGGACGAAAACTGATGCCAAACCACAGTTGACCACCGAGGGCGATCTCGTGTTCGACTGTGTGAGCGTCTCATTTCTTATGCGTTGCGCTGTCTCGTAGTAGAACGAACGCAATTCTTGTTCAGGGCACGGGAAGCAGTCATCAACAACGGGGCCTCGGCAAGGTGACCCTCGGCCCGGCTTCGTTCCACTTCTTTTGAAGCACCCTGCGGGTTTCAGAATGACGAAGATTTTGCTGAAAATCTTCTCTGTAAAACCGAAAAACTTAGACTTCGACGAAATCTTGTTACTCGCAAAGGCAACAAAACCAGTTTGCTGACCTGATTCTGCCTAAGAGAGCAGGAAGCTAGGGCAGAAGGACCAGCATCAGATCGATCGCGCGGATACATTTAGCACTTCTGCAGCAGTACTCGTTCTGGTACTTGCGTTTGTATCTTGGTTGGTTATCGTTCATTTCTTGAAGTATTGCACTGAAAGAACATTTTATATTTTAAATTTGAGAATATTGCAGGTAGTAGCAATTAGCTATAGGCCTAAACAATGGTTGATTTCAGACTCTTAACCATTGAGTATAAACATCCATTCTCGCCATGCAAAAACAAAAAAAACGGGAGAGGAAATTTGTTGAACTGTTTCTTGAACTGTGTTTCCCGCTGCGTTAACCATTGCTTTAACGATAGCGTTTCAAAGTTACTGGCACATGACAGTTTCATTTTCGTTTTCACTTTAATGTTTAATCCGTCCGATCGCCTGGATGGATGCAGCCATACGTCACGCATATTCTGCCCACAACAAATGTAAATGTGCGGTGCGCCATGTTTCTCAACCCTTTCTCTTTCTATGTCATTTTTTTTTAAAATTTTATTATCATAAAACAACGAACGTGTAATTCATTGAAATCACGTAAACTGTCATATGAATGATTGAAAATCTTTTATTTTCAATAAATTTATTCACAAAATGTTTTTTTTTTTTTCATAAAAACATAGATGTACAACGTGACGCGTGTGATAGTTTTATTTTTCTATTTATGTTTACTCGTTCAGTTGCTCAATCTGTTAAGTCTCGCACCACCAAAGTGGAGAACCGCCCCAGATGAATTTTGTTCGTTGAGTCAATCTCGGACAGTAAATTGCACGTGGTGAACATAACGCAATTCCAAGACACTGGTTGGACATGTTTTAGAGTGGGATTTGCACGCCGAACCGCACAGGCAACATGAACAAAGAGCAATGACCAGCGCCGTCCAATGTGTTTGAGGCAATGTTTAGTGTATTTGCAAGCGGTTGTTATGCTCCTATGGTCATTAGAGGTGTTTAGTGTCGTGGAAATACGTGGTGCATGCAAGTTATCTGCCATGTCAGCTGTTATACGGGGCCAATGTCATTTGTCTTTATGACCCTTTATTGGCCTTTAAACTATTCGCTAGGGGAGGGCAACACGATGCCGATATGTTTCGTGGAATGGAATTTATGTCTCAATTGCTTTTGCTTTTTTTATATTAACAATGATGCATATCATTGAATACTTTACATTTATTTTAGAATGACTGATTTTGGTAGTAGTAATTTTTGTTAAATCTTCTGTATATTTGTAATACTTGAAAGGTTTAAATCAACCAACGATTAAATTATGCAACAATGTAAAAGTCTCATCACTTTAATGTTCGAAGATGTACTCTTCTATAACGCCATGTTCGAATTGAAATCTTCATGACCTCCTTGTCATTGATGCCACTCCCATCTGTGTCACGGACACAAACTCGACGATGAGGTAAGCGAAGCAGCTTTTTCCAATATGATGCCACTGCGCCTCCTCATTGCAGACCTTCTCGGGTCATCGATCAACAGCGGCCCAGTTTGGTAGTTTATTACAACCGGTGTATTAAAAGCGTGGAAAGGTAAGGTGGCATTGGTTGATCGAATCCTTCCTCCTCCTTCAGCCTCCCATCGCTACATGATGGGGACCGCCCGTTCACTTACTTGGCACACCGTCCAGGGCCTACGTGCTAGTTTCACGCCAAATTCAATTATGGAACTGTCGATTCCATAATTTCTGCTCGGAGGTTTGCCGAAGGCGTTTCATCATCATAATAGTCGTGGCGTTCATTTGAAACGACGCGGATGGGAAGGCTGCGACGAAGAATAAAACTGGTTGCACTCTAATTTGCATGCAGCCGAACTGCCGGCGTGCAGCAGTAGTGTTCTGTGAATGAGTTCATGGAAAAAGTTTTTCCACCTCATCTTGCGCGCAGCATACCGTTGTTTGCCGGTAGCGCTATGCCTGCCGGTAAGCTTGCGGGGTGTATGCGCTGTAAGGTGAAGTGGTGTCCAATTGGATAATTTCGAATCCATCAAACGAGAAGTAGCACATACATGTACGACATGGTAGAAGCATTCTTAGAGAGTATTTGTAGTGTGTTGTGTCGACGCAACTAATGGCCGGTATGTTTAACATGACGCCAAACGCAGCGAAGCGTTGACGGTGTGGTGTTCCGGAGGTTCGTCGCCTAGCAGATTTGGAGGCCGTTGAAGTTCTTTGTGTGCAAGTCGAAACGATCGTAAGACGAAAGCACAGGCACAATCGTTTCATCGCCAAACGTCGACCAATCACTTTCGGCCGAGGTCGTTGTTCGCATTTGGAAGGTGGTTGAAGGAGTTTTTTTTTGGTGGACTTTACCCATTCTACGTTCTCATTTGAATGGCTTCGTTTTCGGGTTGCGGGCGTCTCCAAGGTCTCAATGGTGCTCTCACTTAACCCATTTGGTGTGGTTTTGCTTAGCAGCCTTTTTCCTCACCACTTTTTGAGGCTCTCGTAGGCCAATCGACACCACAATTGTCATGATTTCTTTTCACCCCAATCCGCTCGCCATGACTCACCGGTGCCCAGTGTGATAGTGTGTGAGACATAGAGAATAATCCCGCTCGAATGTCCAACCCTCCGATCTGTGTAAACCGAAATGCCTTCGAGCTTGAGTGGACGGCAAACTAAGACACGTTGTATGTTGGGAGCGAAAATGTTGATGTGAAACGACAACCGCAAACCCCACCACCACCATGCATTTGTGGCGTTTGTTTTGCTGTGGCGTTTAGGGGTAGCGTATCTTTGGTTTTTTTTCGAAGGGGTCAACCACAGAAGATTGTCTTGTGTGTAGCGTATATTTATATGTTTATTTATGCTTTGTTAGATTGAAGACGCGAATTGTATCTTTTATTTTCACGTCTTTGCGTTCGTCACATTCACATTTCTCCGCACTTACCGGAAGAAGGGTTGCTGTTATGGTCATATTCTGTGGGTTGTGTTTTTCGCTTCGTTCTCACAGCAATTCATGCTTCATTATTTTGTACTTCGGGTTCGGATTTTTTTTATGGTGCTGCCCGCTGGCGGTGCCTCTTTCTCGAACCGCACCCCCAGTGTCTCGTCTCGCTCGCGGGCACTTTTGCTTCTTCCCGAAGGTGGGATTTTTGTGTGCAGGTGCGTTTGTTTTTCCAAATAATGGATCTTTTTTCTTGATATTCCTTTTGAACGGTTCAGATTAGAGGTTCGTGGTTAAAACCTTTTGTCATTGCTATTGTACGTGCATGAAAACATTCACTAAATTTTTTTATGGATCTTTCTTACAAACTTCCTTTGATGCGTTTCTTGGAAGTGAAGAGCGATAATTTTAATATTTCTTCGCAGTGTGCGCTAAATTGTACTGATGTCATCTTTCTTTTGTTACGATGTTGATGGCACCTTACAATCCACACCGTGTGTCTAATGTGGCGGACGAGATACGCAACGTGAACTGTGGCTCATAACTCAACTAAACTGATGTCTTGGTTCAAGTTCCACGACATCAGCACCTACGTGTCTCCAAGCAGTCGCTTTGCGGTGATGCGACAGTGTTAGAAAAGGTGTGGAAACGAAAAGAAAAGGATGAACTTTTTATTTATTTCAATTTACTTTCACGTATCTGTGGCTTTGGGTGGTGTGTGGTTAGGAAACCGTGGTACGGACGACAGTGCATTATAATTTACGACGTGTGCTATTACCGCAATTAACGTAGGTGTGGAAAATTGTTGACGAATTGTGCCTTGTGCCTTATGAATGCGTTGGTAGTGGCTGACTGTTGTACATATAATGGGCAGAACATGAGAACAATTAGTCGTACAAAAAAATGCACTAAACAGTGTGCTAAGTTTATTTTAATTTAAAGGTAATGTACATATCCTTTTTGTAAAACCATATAGACAAAAACAAATAAAACATAATTTCTGAGAAAAAAACTACAAACGATAGTTAATTGTTTTCGACACTTGATTTTCATTCGAAAGAATCAAACAGCGTGCCGAATAGGTTTTCTCTGAAGAGTGCTTCATCCCCCTTGAATTCTTTAGAACAAGAGCACGTACCATGGCTAAAGCATCCAAGACAAAACTTAAACCCTGGCTTAGACCCTGCGCGTGATGTTCCCGGGAGCTGTTAAGGTGAGAGAGTGAGACGATTCTCGTAGCATCCACCAAAACAGGCCGTTGTTTAAATTGCGGTTGTAGTAGCGCCAGCGAACTGTTGGAAGTTTATTGCCCCTCATAAATCATATCATTAACCTGAATTGCAAGGTTTCACATTTCAGCCAGCGTTGGAATAAATCATGCACAGACGAGTCCGATCATAATGTTAGGCTTTTCCTGGGATTCTTGGTCTTGGGGAAGCTATTGTGTTAAGCATTCAGATTAGGGCATTCCGTATGGTTGTTCTTTGTAACGGATCTTTTTTCATTCCGGCAAAGAACATTCAACTTATTACTTCTTTTATCACACAAGCTCTCTACAATGCAGGAGCGATACAATTGTTATGCTTGAATAAAACAAAAATTGAGTTAGCCTATGTACGGTGATGTTTATTTTCTGTTTTTTTTTTATTCCGTCCGTCGCCAAATTCTCAAACTTTTTCTTCAAACTGTACTATGTTCTAAAAAAAAAGAGAAACAACCATTGGTCCAAAGGTTCATTTACCTGCGACGAGACATCCATTCTGCTGTTCCGTTGTAGTCCAGATGTTGGGTAATGGCAGCAAACTTCTATAGCGTATGCTAATCAGTTTCCTTTACTTTATTTTCTCCGTGTGTATGATACGGTGGCTCATCATTTCGAACGTGAAACTTTGTTGGCGCCATCTGCCAGCAACCTTACGGTGAAGATGGTTCGGGGTACATACCAGTGAGATGGTAGGGACCCCAACGATAGCACCTAACAAAGTACCGCGTGGTCAATGAGCTTATATGGCGGCATTTGCACTTGTACTCGTGCTAATGGAGCTTTCTCCATCAAAGCTTAGTAGAGTAATGCGTTACGATAACATTATCCAGTACCATGAGTGCGGTTAGTAGCTGTTACGAACTTCAAACAGAATACGTCGGTGAAAAGTGGTTCAAACTATACAGTGTTGGTAAAAAATGTGTTGGTACACATGGACCATCTTGCTCGGCCGATCAAAACACTGTTGAAAAACGTGTAACGATACCGTTTGGTGTTTTGGTTCTGGTTTTGGAGTATTACAAGAAGGTTTGGATTTATTTTTTTTTAATTCACTTTCCTTATCAACAGTTCAGTCCTCCCAAGATGTGTTCATCATCATGTTTTATTGACCAGGATCTCCACTTGAATCCGGTATATCCGGAACGATCGGTCGGTACACACTGCAGGGGACACACAAGCAATGGTCGTTGACATATCTTGTATGGTAATAAAGTAATTAAACTAATGATTATTTCCGCTCTGCTTCGTCAGCGACTCGCAGTTAGCTGTGCGCGTTGTTGCTGTAGCGTTTGTTTACGCTTACACGGCACGATACACCCGCCCCCGGGGACTGCGCCTTCCGTGTCGCTGTGGCACTTTCAGGTGACTTCGAAGCAAGATGCACGTTGCGTTTCCTTTACGCTTTTACTGTCATCATTTTGCACGATGAGGATGATTTCACCTGAGAGATCGTCACTGTTGCCGATGTTTTTA
The DNA here is from genome assembly GCA_000349165.1 of Anopheles christyi. Classification (NCBI taxonomy): domain Eukaryota; kingdom Metazoa; phylum Arthropoda; class Insecta; order Diptera; family Culicidae; genus Anopheles; species Anopheles christyi. The sequence goes on from KB697289.1 coordinate 6,133, forward strand.
TATCTCGCCCTTTTTCTGCGAAAAAAAAAACGATTTTTAAGAAGAAATAATCCTCATCGTAATAACAATATACAACATCACACTCTTCAGCAATCACTTGTCCGGTTGAGGTGCGAATGCTTTCACAAGTGATTTTGATCACTCTTTTTGGATTTTTTGTTTGTTTGTACCAGTGCTGTATTGGTTTTAAAATTGGTTTAGTTAATTACGTCAACAAAGATATAACACGAAGATACTGTTCTTCTTCTTGTTATTGCGTAACCAGCTACTCAGTCATGAAAGTCTGTATAGAGTTTCTAGATTTATTAGTGGCCGGATAGTGGGAACTTGCCTTAGGGAAACGGTTTGATTGAGAATAGTTTTCGTCTTCATTAATTGTTCATTAATACAATTTCAATACAACATAGTAAACATACGAGCCAAGGCGTAAGAACTGGGCGTTGCAACACACTTGCAAAGGGTAATTTATGAACTGTAATTCCCTTACAAAGTTCCTGCCAATTTAAGGCAAAATTGTCAGGGACTCAAACAACAGGGCTCTATTCGCCTTCATTCCTCACATCACGTTGATCGTATCATAATGTAGGCCATCTCTTATCGGCCAACCATCACCATCGACAAGCTCCCTGGGCCAATCTCTAATCTGCATGTTGTTGTGCTCATCCGAGAACAAGATATACCAGAATAACCGTTCAGACGGGTGGCGTGATGATGAGGCGCCCCTACATAGAGGCGTGTAATTAATTTTTACCGTTTGAAGTTGTTAACCGATCGTATTCTCCGCGAACAGGACATGTTTGTGAACAGTGGTTGTATTTTTTTACCAAATTAGATGTATTTTAAATAGTTGTTGTTCAAATTATATTTCATTCAATTAAAACGATTGTTTTTTTTTTGTTTATGCGTAAATGCTCGTTTTTTGTACAATTTACGTATTCATACTAAACATGAAGAAGCTTGTATTAACTCCAGCACAAGCTCACGAGATGTATCCATATATGGCAAAAATACATTACTCAATCACATCAATCGCTGTCTGTCGCCACAACACGCCGTAGGGTCGGTTCGACATAAAGAACTTGTTCCCCGCCATTTCCGGTCTCTTGAGTTCCTCGATGAGGCGCTCGAGGTCCATATCCATAAATGGGATTGCTGATTGGTGGTCGTTGTACTGATTGGCAACTAGCCATATAATACGGAAGAGTGCTGCACCGATTGGGCTGTCTGTAGCGAAGAAGGCTAAAACGAACTTCCGACTAAAACACACACACACACACAACGGCCGTAGAGTTGGTGATTCCTTTTAACGCTTGTAACGCTGCCGATTCCTCATCGTATTTGTACATCCTGAGTAGAACTCAAAAAAGAGAAATCGTTCCTTCCTAGTCGAAGAGAGGGGGTTATAATAGTTATCCCATATCATTCGGTAGTCTGCGGAATAACATGAATTATTGTAAACATCACATTTCGACGACTTCATCTGCAAGGTGAGAAGAGAGAAGGAAACATTTTACCATTTTTCATGATGCGACAGATTCATTCATAGATCGGAATAACGCCAACCCTTACTATCCTTGGCGGGGAAAGGGAAATAGCTGGTGTGTTTTTTTTAAATAACCATCAACCCAAGGTTATGAAAAGAAGTAAAAGAATAATAAAATCCCTATGGGAAGAAGGATTGTGTTTTGTGAACCCGAAGGTAACAGTCCAACACAGAAACAGCAGTGTTACCTTTTGGCTGTTGTAGCTCGGTTGGATAAAAACAAAAAAACCCGCAACACCACCTTCGTAGCTATATCATGGACGTAACCTGTAGACTAAACGGCTCTGGGTGGTAAGCGTCACGCACGCCGGCCCTAGCCTGGGACTCTCCGTCGATCAACAGCGAAAAAAAGGCGACGAACCTCCGACGATAACGACTGTGACGGTGTGCAAGTGACGAACCCCTCCGCTCGTTCGCAGCGCACGAACCCTGCTGCTTGGGTCACAGCAAAGTGTGGAGTGCGTGAGGCTCTCGGTTCGTGGGGAGATTGGGACGTGTTTTGTTGTTGTTCGCGTTGTTGACCATACGGTGTGAGCGGGAGCGCCGCAGGGTCGATCTTGCACGCATCGCTGCGTCCATGGTGGCCCCCGCGTCACCGCCGTCATCGTTGTGTACGCGCTCGCGCGCGCACTCTCGCGCACCATCGCTCGTAGATTTAGTCAGTGTTTAACGAGAGCCCTACCAGACCGGACGTAATCTGTCGAAGACTTTGCGCACGAAACTCATTTTCAGACACCTAAGTCAGTTTTGACACTAAGTAATGGACGGGCACACCTTCCAACATTTCATCCGTTTGCTGCTTGGTACTAATGAAAGTGTTTTTTGTTTCTCGTATTTTTTATGTGGATCCTGTGCTCATTCATCGTATGGCGCTGTTGCATTCGCGGTTTGGTAAACTACAGAACATTTATTATGTCCGAGCGTCGTGGAACGAAGGCACTAGAGTTATGGTGCCGCCGATTAGCCGAAGGCTACAAGGATGTTAAAATCACGAACATGAGCACCTCCTGGCGTGACGGTCTAGCTTTCTGCGCCATCATCCACAACTTCCGGCCAGATTTGATGTAAGTATATGCTTTACGGCGCGCAGCAGAGTGCATTTGTGTACATCCTTCGCTTTCTTACCTTATCATATCGCTTTCTTTCGCCACGGGAAAGCTTTTCGCTTGAACAGCCAACAACACACAGTTACAAACACAACACAATGTTTTACTAACAGTAAAGTGCACAAATAGAATCCACGATACACACAACACCTTTAAACCTCTCCCGTACACGCCACATACAAACACAGCTCACTAACCCCAAATGTTTCCCGATCTCCCGCCGCCTCACGCTATATTGACTAACGCTTTCTAATCGAATATTTTTTCGGCTTCTTGCTTCCAATCCAAAACAAAACAACAACTACAACCAAATAATAAAAAAAAACTCTCCCTCAACAACCAACTCCACTCTTCACATGAGATAGATACTAAACAATCGCCTTTACACACTAGTAAGTATATGTTTCACGTTTGTTGTTAAACGGAGAACCACCTCTCCAAAGGTACTCCCAGTTTGAAGTGTTGTTGTGTTTTTGTGTGCGTTTGTGTGTATGTGTGTTAGGGGTTTTCAGTTCCAATTGCACGTGCCTCGTTTCGCTTGGCACTGTGAAGGTGTGCTGTAGTGAACTTTTTCGACACCGCGATTTGCTCCAGTTTGAGTGTGTGATTTTGTTTTTATAAGTAACAGTGTTTTTAATTCCCCCTTCCGTATTTTGAAGAAAAGATCCAGTTTTAAGCGAAAGCTCCCAAGGTGTGCGGTTGGTTTGATGTTAAATTTGTGCATTAAATTGGTGAATAGATATGATGATGATGATGATGATTGCAATGCGAACCACCAACCCACGGCAAGGGACACTGACTCAAAACCAGTGGACCAGAGAATAGTGTTCGTCTTTGTGAAGCAGAGAAAGGCGCTGGTTCTGGCGGTTGCTTCCGAATGATTAATATTAAAGAGTGTTGATTGTGAGAGGCACCGAACGTTATATCAAACGTACCGAAATGGCACCGTTCGACTTTGGAAGCGTTGCTGCTGCTGTATGTGGACGGATGTAGCCACATTGGTGCACGTACTTCGCTGAGATCGAATATTATTATGCGTGCTTCTTTGAATATTTATAAGTGATGCGTGAATCCGTTGAGACTGTCCCTTTGTGGGCTTTCGAATCTAACCGTTACGGAACCGTAGTTTGTGATTTCTAATTCATTTGTTGTTGTTTAGACTGGTTGTGTTGTTGTTCAATAGAATACGATCTATTGGTTCGGACATGGTTTAAAGCCAGGTTCTTAATAATTATCTAACATTAAGGATTTATTATGATGTGTGGGGTTTACCTTAAATTTAAGTTATTAATTTGATTGTGTGATATACTGTCCCACCTATCATCTACTCAGTATCTTTTATCAGTCGATTTTCTCTAACTTAATTCATCGTTAAATCATTTATTGTGTTTCCCAAAACTAATTATGCCATTCTTGTTGTTTTTTCTCATTTCATCCCATGAATGCACTTTGCTTGGTTTGTGTGTGTGTGTGTGTGTGTGTGTTTTATGGTCATATTATGGTCCTCCGTGTGGTTCTGCTGTTTTCCAAATACCGCATCCGGCTTGTGCACTGTTGCAGCGATTTTGCAAGCCTCAGCAAGGACAACGTGTATTACAACAATGAACTAGCGTTCA
>KB697290.1:0-12511 GCA_000349165.1 Anopheles christyi
CTCTACGCCAACTGTTACCCAAAAGTGCACACGTGTGTGGCTTCCAGTCCACCATTTTGAAGGACGAAAAAGTGCGGTGGCAAATGGGATGATATGAAATTGTACGTATGTCTGTGTGTGTACATTGAAAAGCTCGCGAAAACGTTGGCAACCCGGGACGTATAATGGGGTGGTCGTCGGTTTTTTTTTTTGGTTCAAAACGGCTTTAGCATTTGTGTAACGGGCTGTCCACAAAATCCCACTCGACAGGACGTATCTCGCTCGCTTGCAGTGGAACTCCTGTTTGCTGTGTTAATGCCCGTTCTTCCTACCCAAACCCCCTTTATCATCGCCCTGAAAGGGAATACGGGACCTTGAGTCCGGAAAGCCGGAAGGTACTCAACAAGCGCTGTGTGGACTGGTTTGCTCTGTCTTCGTTCTTTTTCTTGTATTTCTTTTTTTTTTTGTTGGCCTCTCGAAATGCAGCTGCACCGTGTGTCACACGGGCGCATCATCATAGTTTGCTTTGACTTTGCGCGGTTTCGGTTGGCAAATATTTGTCTGGGTGCATCGATGGAAGGATTCGGACTTGCAACTCGATGCTACACGCTCGGTACCCCGTTGTCGTCGAGATCGCTTGCAACTCTTTATTGCTTATTCGATTGCTTTGGAGGAGGAATGAGAGAAAGAAAGGAAAAAAACTGAAAACAGATACCTACGTAACTATCATATCATGGGACATGGTAAAACCATTGGGAAGGCCGTTGTTGATGACACAGAGCATGGGATGGCAGCTGACTCCTTAATTTAGTTTCGCAATCGGCAGAAAGCACCGAGCAATCCAGCGTGGAGCAGTTCGGAGAACAGGCTCCGAATTGCTGTTCCCGGAATAGGAATTCAATTACCTCCCCATCCTAGCTGCTGGCTCATTGAAAACGTAATCAGGATGGGAGCTGTATTTTGACTTTGTTTGCTTTAAACCATCCCATGATTTCAATTCATATTAGATGAGTTTGTAATCGTGCGAGATACTATGATTTCTTCCGAGTATTTGCCTCACTTCGCTTAATAGCTTTAAAGCAATCGGGAGGGAAAAATCAATCATAAAGAGCAGGAAAGAAGTCTAACCAGGTCTTACCAGACAATCTTTAGCTTAACTGTGTTCATCTTCAATTATATTGATTCTACGTTTCATGTGTATTGAGACTTCTTCTAGTTCGACCGCAATGTCCCTAGTTGCGTCTAAGACATACACATCGCAATGGTATTTCCCAATCGTACAAGTATCCTCACATTTCCCGAGTTCTGCAAATATCCTTCTGCGTACTTTTTGCTTTTCGGCCCACAATTCCAGCCCAGGAACGCTTCTTTGAAGAAGCTTGTACTCTGTAGGGAGAAAAAGGGGAAACCAACGGAGAAAAGCAACCCGAAATTGAACATGTATGTGTGTGCGAGACTAGGGAAGTTTTCGATCCCGCAAAACCGCAGCCTTTTGAAGGATTCCAACCGGAACCGGAACTTCCGGTAGATCTGCACCGGGCAGTTAGGGACAAAGAGAGAAAGGGAACGAGTATTCCAAGAAGCATAGAGAAGGAGTTTGGGGTTTTTCATGTTTGCATTTTATCTTGCTGTTGAAGCCCGGAAAAACCGCACAAGCAAGCACCGACAGACACACACACAGTTTTCTCAGACGAAATGCTTGGTACGGAATGCGGAAGCGCAGGACATGCCTGTAGTGGTCGTTCTTGGGTTCTTCCATTCCTTTCCTCCTAATAACCGTTTGCCCCCGGTGTACGATGGTGCTGCCAAAATCAGACAACGGTTGTTAGGGGAAGGGGGGGGGGGGTGTAGAGCTCTGATGGCGACAGTGTCGTCGAAGTGCCACACCGTCAAATAGCCACCCATACAGGCTCCCACTTGGATGACAACTGGAGAAGTCTGGGACATCGCCAGTAGCTTGTTTCGTGGTTGTGGCGATGGTACTTGCTGCGGTTTTCCAACGGCAAAGGACAGACAATCAGCAAATCCCAACGGACCTCATGGATGACAACATGGTGATGATGATGATGATGGTTGCCAATGATGACGGTTGTCGGTGGGTGAATTCAACCGACGAAATTTGCCGTCAGATTACGGGCGCAGATAACAGTAATTAAGCTTCACGGGGTCGCCTGGAACGCCTTATCTTGGAACCACATGGGATGATAATGTTTGCCCAAGAAGGAGAAGACTATTGCCCTCCCGCACGGCAGATGGCCTCGTGCAGGAGCAGCTAGCGTAAAAGGGCAAGGATTTCCTTCATTCCATGGATATTAGAAAGAGAGAGATAAAAGGACTTTATGCACACAAAAAAATCTTCCCCAAGTAAGAATCCCCACTAATCGGAGCATCTCCTCCAGATGGGCTGACGTGCCCTTTGCTGATGCTGGACATTCCGGGAGCCTAGCGAACCGGAAACCAGGGCTACTAGAGCTGTTTCGGAATCGGCTTAATTTAACGACAAGATTTCCCTTTTAATTTGCATCGCTTTCCGAGGGGTTCAGGTTGTGCACGGGAACCGGGATGCTCTATAGGCTGTAGTTTAAACGCTTTGTTTTCCTGTACATGATGATGCTGCCTTTTATGTCGGAAAGTTCGAAGGCGTATGAATTACAAACAGGTCATAGGGCTGTGATTTACTTTGGTTTTTACATGTTTTTTAGGGGTCGTTCGGATGAAATTCTAATTTACTTTTGTTGGCCGGCATGCATGTTAAGATGGGACATTAATTATACTCTCTATTTTTAGCAAAGCCTCCCGTTCGATGCATGTGGGACGGTAGTGGTATTGGTATTTGATCTGTGCATGAAATATTGAAATTGAATGAAAAGGTTAGCAAACCACACTGGGGTGTGATGCTTCGCCCGTTGGCTTGAAATCAACTCCAACTTTACTGAACACTTTGACCTTTTCTAGATGGAATTGTTTTGTTAGATATTTGAGCTCCCATTGCTGTGTCTCTTAGGATGTCTTGCTTTCGAAGAATCTTCAATAAAGTCTTATGTTCACCCCGCCATTACTCATTCCATGCTCGTGTGGACGAAAAGAGAGGAGTAGTCATAATGGAAGGAAACTCCGGGCACAGCAGAAAAAGGTAAAGATTGTCACACCAGCACAATGGCAGCAATTCATTGTCGTGTCATTAAACGGAACCGTTGACAGCTCGAAGGACTGCGCAAACCTCCCGAACGTGACTTTCCATGCCGGAACCGATCGTCCCCGGTAATAAGCGGAGGGCGAGCGAAAGGGAATCAAAGAAAGTCAGACGAAATAGAAAGCATCGCGCCGGCTTGGAAAATCCATTTTCAATGCGTGGGATTATGGCAACATTGTAGCATGCAATCGGGGGTTTGCATGTGGCGGCGTGACCTGCGTTACCCCACTGTGATGTGAACGTGCAGGCAAGCCAGTCCCGCTACCGAACGGTCGAAAGATGAATGCGCTCGAAACGGCATAGCATGCCAATCGGGTTGCAGCAGCAGTAGCTATACAATGTTCCCAGTGTGCCCAGCGTCCAGACCTCGCTTGCGCAACAATGCGCTTGAGAATGTCTAATGCAAATGCCACATGAATCGGCACGCTCGGTACGGTTGAAGCATTCATTATGCTGAGGGAAGTTGAATGTCTAATCCTGACTCGGGCTTTAGTAGGCCGCATTCTAGATATGAATCTTCCGTACATTTAACACCACCTAAAGACAGACGGGACCAGGAATGGCACACCAGGAAGGGGCTGGTTTTATTCCCAATATTATAATAATTGAACATGTCGCCGGGTCGTCGCCGGTTTGCGATCCGCCTATCAGGCTATCAACCGCAATCTCAAAAATCGCACACATCTTTTCCATTGTAGTCGGTCACTTGTTTTGCGCTCCGTTGTTATTAAACCGGATCGCACACCATCGGCACGTACCCGAAATAACCATTCCGGTACGTCCTACGCACACCGAAGAAATTCTCCCGATGGTCATTTAGGGAGGGCCACAACCAACCATTCCTAAGAAAGCTTATGGTTCGTGCCGCCTATCTGTGGGTCAAAATCAGTCACGCTGTTAGCCGGCAAATCTGGAATGGTGACAAAAACACGATCGTAAGAATTTTTTTAATGACATTTGTCCTCTTACGCCCGACGCCAGTAGTGGTCAAAGCTTTGGGAAGACTTTTACGACTTTACGCTGTGAAGATTTTGGTAGGCAAGTGAGCGGAGATGAGCAAAGAGCAGCAGCAGCAGCAGCAGCAGCGAGTACAGTAAGTGAGTTAACCAGATGACGTCCGACAAGCGACGACCAAAATGTCCCTGCTTCCTGGCGGCTGTTGCGTGAGGTGGGGAATCACTCAAGAGCGAACGCAGCGATAGCTGAGAGCACATCATCCCGACAGCGTGGCGCGAGTGAGCGAGATGTGAGATGTTTGCCGTTGATCTTCTAACGGGAAAGCTCTCGGCACTCTCGACCGCCACCGCTAGTATCGCCTTTTAGTACGCATTGGCAACGTCGTCTGAAGCTCTTTGCAACAAGCCGTGAGAGTTACCGATCATCAGCACGCTCACTCTCTGTCTCTCGCTCTCTCTCTCTCTCTCTTTCCCTTTCTATCTACACTTATCCACACGGGAGCGCGCATGAGCGATGATAAAAAAGCGCCCTTTTGCGAATACGCGAGCGAACGAAGCAGACGCGCCCCGGTATATATATATTCATCATCCTCCGTAGTGAGCTGATGATATGGACCATTTCTCGGTGAGACCCAAACATTCGTCATCATCATCATCACCAGCATCTCGAAAACATCACACACGACGCATTCCATCCCAAAAAGAAGGGGCGTTGTATGCGCCAGTGTGTATGTGCGTGCCGGTTCCGTTGATTTCCTTTAATTTTTTTTTTATTTAGTTGAAGGGAAAGGAAAACAGGAAGAGCCCGAAGAACTCGCGCGCGCTCACTCACTATCGCCCGTCGGGTCATCGCGTGGTGTGTGTGGTTGGTATGCGACTACCCCGGGTTCCGGAGATGTAGTCGCAAGATTTCATTCATTCGTCACAACGCAACGTAACGCACAAGACGACGATACCGTACCACGCGCGTACTTCTGATTTTTGCCTTGGCGCCGTATCCGTGTGTGCGAGTTTGTGGCCGTGTATTACCCGTGTTTTTTCGGTTTGTTGTCATTTGTGTTCTTTTTTTTTTTTGTCGTGCACGCGTTATCATACACGAATTTTCGAACCGGTGGAATGTACTAAGCTCGGCTGGGGGGAAATAAACCTGTTCCGGTGCGTGAATGATGATAACCATATGGTACTGCAGGGTAGTGGTTCGTGCTGCGTGTCCAATAGTTTGGAGGGTTTACTAAAGTCACTTTTCTGAAGTGTAGAGGCTAGTGTCACTTAGTGCTAAGAGTGTGTGTTCCGATCGTCAGTGTGTAGCTCCACAAGTTGCAGAACGTTTGTAGTGGTACCCCACCATCACTTGTGTAAAGCTCCTGTAATCGCGTCGCCAATCTGTCCATACGGAAGCAATTGTTCCACGCATCGATACCATATTGTGTGTCCAACCAGTGTGACCATATGTGATGCGTTTGGTACGCGCTCTCGCGTAGTGTGTGTGTGTGTGAGAGAGAGAGAGAGAGAGAGAAAATCACAGCTCTACATTGTATTGTACCATATTGTGTTTGCACTTGCAGGAAGCTTTTCTTTTTCTGTGTACTTTTCCACCAGCGATAATTACAACTTCGGTCAGCGTGTAAAGTGTCGCAAAGTGCCATCACGTGGCATTGTTAGTGAGTGCGTGTTGCTGAGTGTGTGTGTTCCATTCGGTTCAACCAGTTTATTCCAACCGTAGTGTGCCGGAAGTAAGTTTCCTTCTCACTCTCTCTCTCTCTCTCTCTCTCTCTCTTTCTCTACCATTCACCTGTCATAGTCATTATTGGTGAGGTGTTTAAACCGTCACCCTTCGAACCCGCGGGCCAAGGAGATGCAGAGATGCAGCGACAGCAGCAATGGCGGTTGTTTGATGTCATTGCGCATAAATAAACAATCGAGTAACAATCTGTGGGCTTGACGGTAAAAGTGTGAACCAGGCAAAACAATCCGGGTTTATAGATTTGCTCCTGCGTGTGTATGTGTGTTTGTGTGAGCGGGTAGGAAGGAATTTGTAAAGGTTGTGTTGTTACTGTCAATCTGTCGCCAGCATGATTTCATGTAACGAAGACAAGAGATAACGAGAAATGCTGAAAGAAGAGGAGGAATGGTGCTTATCATTGTGCGTACGCGAGGAAGAGAGCAGGGGTGGGGGATGAGATAAGGGGAATAGCCATAAAACCCGGAAACAGATGTGGAATCGAATTGCAACTTTATCACGTACTAAGGGGCAGAAGGCGAACAGAAAACAGATTCGGGAAAATAAAATGCAACAAATTTTCTTCAACGCCTTTTGTGTCAAATTGAAGGTGGAAGTTTTAGCTTCGGCTCTTCAACAGATGGTCCCGTTGGTGTTGGTTACCATATGGAACGCTGATTGTGAATGGTGTAAAGATAGCAAGATTAGCTGAAAGCATAATTAAAATTTACATTTTGACTTGTTTTCCTGTACTTAAGATATCAAGCAGCTTTTAAGGAATGTACAGCAATGCAACATTTAAAAAGTCTAATCCCGAGGAGTCACACAAGTCATATGAAAATCTTACACCACAAATGTCACTATTAAAAGGTGACAATTGTGACATCCTGCTCAACGCATTTCGTATTTCCCGTCCATCTACTCACAAAACTCACATTTTGTACAGGATGTTCATCCGGTCGATGAAGAAAAGACACATTTACACACACATACACCAACACTTCCTGGGACGAAAGTTGTGACGAACTTGCAAATCTCGTCCGATGAAAAATGAGCAAGTTTAATTAGATGCAAACCGCATGCCATTTTGTCAAACTTAAATTTGTTCCAGCTGCAGCATAAGATGGAAGAGGAGATCGCTGGAAAGAGACAAATCTTCTATATCGGTGTGTGTAATGGGAGGGGCGGGGGGTTTTTTCCTGGAACACTCCCTTTCTACCTACCAATCGAGCAGTTTTAGGAGACATTTTCTCAAGCCTTTCGGTAGCGGTAACGCCTATGAGGCAAAAAACCCCCTGTCGACCAACCGGTACTACTACGTGTTCGTTGTAGCTCCGTGTCCCGTGGTGGTAGGTTGTTAAACTCAATTATCGAAAAGTTTTTTCGGCTGCCCCCGAAAGCTTGGGAATGGTAACTTGCGTTTTTTTTTTCTTTCTCAGACCTGCCCCGTCCCGTTCTACATCATTTTCATGTTGTGCCGACGCAGACATATTGTGTCGTCCTACGGGTAGCCGGAAGGCCGTGTTTACTGAAGCTACCGAGTTTCGATAAACTTCTGCCCCCCATGCCTATCAACTCCCTTTACCCCCACTTTGACGGCCATATTGTGGTAGGAGTTTTTGTGGAATTTTTCCACGCTTCAAAGCGCTTACGAGTCCCGCATAAAATTCGCTTATTGTGTGTAAAGCTGTGTGCTTGTGTAGATGTACACAAACAGCGCATGTTACGAAATGTGGACGCCAAAAAAAATACCAAAGTTTAACAAAAGATCGATTAAAATCGTACCTCATGGGCAGCTTCTAGCGGTGCGGCATGTACGTCGCTGGAAGGCATATAATCTGCTTTCTACAGTGGCACTACAAGCCTTCGAGAATGCTAGCGATCCACCGACGGAAAGGTAAAGAAAAGAGATGCAAAAATGCATCCGAAGGGAGAAATAGTTATGCCCGGTAACGCCCCAACCTGTGCAAAGGTTTCAAGAAGATGCGATTGAAAACAGGTTAGGTTTAGAAAAGGTTCTCTGAACCTAAACTGTAAGGCCACGCGATGTCACTCCCCCCTGGGTGTACGTGTTGGTGTACTAGTCTGCAAGGAATTATAACACATCTAGTGGAATTTCTCCTTCCTTTCAGAGAATGGTTGCTTAGTTTTGGAATGCCTACCACTCGCTACTACGATGGAAATCGGTTCTTCTCGGCAACGAATACCGACGAATTCCGATCCCATCGATCTAACGCATCTTCCCGTGATAGATTGTATTAGAGAAATATTCGTTCAATCGAAGGGCATTGCATGATTGAGATTCAATCTGCCTGAAATAATCTTGCCACTGGTTCTGGTGCCGAGCTGCAGCTGGCAGCATTTATTCCCTCAAAATCTTCTGCGGAGCCCTTAAAAACCACATCTTGCGAATTGTTGCCCAAAACTTCACTTCCAAACAGCCTACCAATGCATTTGGGTTTTCTGTGCCTACGACAACGACGACGACGTTGTTGTGGATTGCATACAGTGGAATTTCGATCTAGAGGTAGGCAAAATACCGGAAACCACACGGAGATGACGTTGACAGCACTAAGCTCATACCAATTCCTACCCATAGGACGACACCCTTTGCGTATTCTATTCCCCATGCAGAATGTGGTGGTGATTTGTTTCATTCGTGATTTAGAGCTGCACAATACCCTCAGATAGAGTGAGATAGACAGAGAAGGACAAGCCCTGCATCCAAGCCGGGTGATGATAAGACCATAAATCCATTTACCGAAATCAGATTCGTGGTGCAATTGTGGCTCAACCCGTTTCCGGTGGATGGTTATGCAGGCCTTGCTTATCCAGCTGACACACACACACATACACCAAAGGGAACACCGCATGTACATGGACCGCAATTTTCCTGGGAAATTACTTGCTTTTCGGGAATGTTTTCAACTTGGTTCGTGATGGGGCTTTTTTGTTGCTTTCCCATATTCTTTTCACTCTTCCATAAACTCTCTAATTACTGTCGCTTGGTAAGTCTTGGATTGCGGGAGGGGTGAAGGGGAGCTAACTGCTACTCGCAGCGTACTCGCATGCCAAATGTAGTGAGCAAGCTAGGCAGACGCTCCATCCATCTTGCGCCGGGTCGAGCTGCTTGTGCGCAAGATCGCTCGTGAGCATCCATCTGGATTTGTAATGATAATCCATCTTCGGCTTCCACATGCAGTAGCAGCAGGGGCACAGCGAAACATGATTCCGGCACACCAATTCATCAAGCCACATATGGGAATGGCTTTGCGAGGGAAGAGGGTGTGATGCTAGGGTAACAGGCCATGGCACAATACGCTTTAATAGTTCAAGTTCGAGTAGAGTACTTTAAGTGCCATGCCGATTAACCCCCGAGGCAGCATGGTGATAGCGATGTGAGAGGACTTCAGGACATTTTCCATGAGCATCTTGTTATCTACCTTTTTGGTTAAAATTAGCTTACGAAAAACCTGTTTATAATACCAGTTCGAAAACTTTATCGCATTGTTCACTAACGGGGGCACACGATTTCTGACAACTTCAGAGTGTCCATGTTTTAATTGCTCTATATTCAGAATTTACATTTTGTATAAATCGGATTACCATCAGTCAATCTTTCATTCAGGCCTGGCCAACAATTATATGCCCTTCCTGTTCCCTCCCATCTCTCTCTCTCGCTAAATTCTCATTTCTCGCTCGCTCACCCATGAAAATGGACGAGGAAAATGGATAATGGGAATATGCATGTTATTTACCCAGGACTCCGGGAAATTCCGCTTTCCCGCCGTCCTTGAAGCAACACACATTTCGTGCGGTGGTAAAAGGCCTTCCGGAAAATCATTAGCCCAGCTTTCCAGGGAAATGGAGAATCGCACCGGATTCTATCCTACCGCGTGAGTGCGTGCGTGCGTCCGTTTCCACTGATGCTATTTACACCACCGGAACACACTTTCCTCAATGATGGCGTAGCAAAGCACAGGGGTTCGAGGTTGGATGGTTATCATCGTGTCGGTCATGTCATACCCGTCATGACCGAGCCATTTCCACCCCACGGCGCCCACCAGGCACCAGGGTGTTGTGGGACGCTATCGTTTACCATTAGCAAAGAATCTAGCATCATTCAGTGACCGTTCCGTAGGATAATACTTTTCTTTTTTTTTCTTCTGCATTTGGGACCACGCACCCGGTAAAGAAAAACACGCTCAACATCATTAATCTTTGCCATAAAATTTACTCTACCAAAGGGGGTAAGCATGTGCCTGGAGCGGTTAAAGCAAGACAGTGATATAACAATAGAATCGGTGTTGGAGGGAGAAAGAGCCATCCGAAACCAACCAAGCACATCATCCTTTCAATCTTCAATCATTATCATCAGAATTCATTCGTTATCAGAACTCATTTATTTGCGGTCGGTTTGTGTGCTTTCCTTTTTTTCTTTTGGGAGGTGCGAAAATTATTCATCCTGATTTCCATTCTATGAAGAATCCCGAAACGGACCATTGGATGGGAAAAGCATCCTCGAATGCTTTCCCTTTTCTTTGGGAAAACAATTAATCGATATAATAATGATCGTTTAGAGCATTATACCTAGAATATGGCACCGGTTGGGTACATGGGAGAAATACATCTGCAGCCATTTTGAGACCCGACTCTAATGGTTTGAAATCTATGGATGAAATCCAGATAACCTGAAGTGTTTCCACGATTACAAGACATCACTGTAAGGTGTTCCAGGGGTTCACGTTCAATCAATGGCAACCTGTGAAGATGCGATCAATGATTCGATCAGCAAACAAAGGACATCCTATGGTCCACCATCCAGCACCGATTCAAATTGAGTGTCCTTACCGTTGCACCGGAGCGATTGGTCGGGTAAAGCTGACTTCCTAGAATACAATGCCCCGCTTCTAAACATCTCATGCCATGCCACTGTCGTCAATTAGAGCACAAATAATAATCAGCATGCGTTATCTATAGTCCACAATTATTTGCACTAAACTGACACCATACGCGTGACGGAGCTAGAATCCTGCAGGAAGAATCACACAGACCTCGTCCCACCTTCGAATGGGCCCGTCCGAAGCGTCACTTTCGAATAATCACTACGTGACAATCGTTTCGGTCGTCAGCTCGCCGTTTCTAAGTCGCCACAGCCCATCTCCCTCTCTCTCTCTCTCTATCTCTCTCTCTCTCGTCCGCCAAACACATAGATGACCGGAGACGAGACACGGTTAATTTGGTGTAGATTATAATTTCTCCCATTTGGTGTGACACTCCTCGTTGGCGGGACGTGCTTACCGTACGTTCGAGTTGAGCTACTTCCGGAATATGGAAATCGCCGCATGCTACATTTCTACCACATCCAACCTCGACACCAACGAGTGATCGTTACACTTCGAATTCCAATGGTTCATTCAAAACCATCTTGTATCGGAATATTCGCATCAAGGCAAGGCAAAGACTGATAAGGGTGACGTACTAGATGAGTAGGAGCTTTGTTGCACCCCTTTTTTTTGTTAAAATCTACCTTTACACCCTGTGTCAACGTACCCGTGTTGTGTGTGGTTAGTACGTGCGCAAATACACTCAGAAGCAGGGCGTCTTGTTTCAACGCGTATGATGATTGATTATACCGCCCTATCAATCATGCCGGTTCGGCCGTGGCACAACAGCAGAAGTGTAATGGTTTTAGGCCATAACGGGGTGAAACCAGAGTATTATTAGGAAGGCGTATGCGCTTCACTAATATCACAACGGCAAACGGTGACAGCATCAAACGGCTCAAATGAACACCAGAGAGACGCTATCAGACAGCGCAAAGGTAGCACGTAAAGATAACGCATGGGATTGAAAATACAATGTGTGATTGTGTGTGATTGTGTGTGTGTGTGTGTTTATGTTTGTGCAGAGAGAAAAAAAAAATTGCTTGTTTGTTAATAATTCTTGCCTTGCTTTTCCCACTGCGTTCCATTATCATTTGTGTGTGGTTGTTATGAGTAATGAAAGATCTTGCGAAATGGAACACTTTAATATCCTGGTCACGGCACCAAAAAAATTAAAACGAACACCTTAATAAAGCACAAAGTTGGAGCTTCTTTTTCTTCTTGATGATTGGACATTTTCTTCATGGCAGTAATTTGTTTTCTGCATATTTTGCTCCTCAAATCCCATTATCTTCGGCTAATGATGCACGTCTTACGCGGGTATGTATGCATCTCATCATAGCGCAATCATTAGCATGCTCACTTCCATCTAGCAATATCAGCTGGTGTACTTTTTGCATTACTTTTTTTCTCGAGTAGCAAAATATGTCTGTTATCTCAACAACAACACACACACATACACATTTACGTGCATTTTGGTTGGCAATCTCTTGCATGAGGTCCAACTTACTGTGAACCATTTCCCACAAATCGACTGTCGATATAGGATGACGCGCGAGTAAGCACCAGTCTGATGGTTCAGAGGAGCAAGTTGTTCCAATCTGTGGGTTGTATCATCGCCTTCAAGAATGCTTTCGAACTACCCACACAAACACACACACACACACACAATATAAGCGCACAGAAAAAGTGGCTATAACATCGAATGTCATCAAGTGCCAACCATGTTAGTGGCAATTGGTATGTTTTCTCTACGTACAGGAGTGGGATATATCTC
>KB697292.1:0-10390 GCA_000349165.1 Anopheles christyi
AAGCCTGTCAGATCAACAGGGAGTTGGGCAATCGGGTGTAAATGGAAAGCACACTTAACAATAACTTTGTGTCGAAAAGTTCGTACTGCTTGTGGCAGCAGGACCGATAGGAGAAAGTGCACGGTGAGAAAAGGGAAAGTGAGCCCAAAGGTGAATATTATGACACCCGAAACCATCGCTTTCAAATGACCACCACTACCCAGAAAGGGGGTGCATGGAGCGTTCGGTGTGACGGAATATGAAGAGACAAAATATCGATGGACAAAAACTGTCCGTGAACCGTCATGTAGCTGACACAAAGATCCATTTTTTGATTTTGAGATTTGACCTTTTTCACTCTATCCATCCATGTCCCCCTTCAATCGCCGAAAACGGAAATCAATTTCATCAAGTAAACAAATTGAATATAGTCTTTTCTTCGTATTTTGTTCCGCTGTATCCTTAAATAATGCCTAGGCTTCCCCATGGTGACATGGTCTGATATGACTAACGGGGATGGAAAACCATCAATATAAAGCGACGAATTGCTCAGTTTTTTAATCATTGTTTGTATCTGCTTGGTATACCTTTCTGGCATGGCAGATCCTGAACGGCCCAATTCTGGGGAAAAGTTAATTTATTTTGCCAAATGCATATGCTCTCTCTTGTCTCGAAAATTCACACAAACAATGATTTGACATTCGTTAAACGCTATCCCGAAACTTTCAATAAGATCTCTTAGACGCAAGAGCAAATAAACCACCCAAAACATATCGTATCTTGAATATAACATTCACAAGTGTATTGCCAGTCCAACGCTCGTATTAAGCAATTCATTCAAAAATGTGTGTTTCAATATTATTGAATTCTTAATGCTATATTGCTAAATTGTGTCATTACGTCCGCACCATGGAACAATCCAATGAGAACAGATCAGCAATAAATCTCAACTCGCTGGTAAAACAATGAAGTCCCATGAAAAGATAAGCTTAAAAAAGGCTGGTAATTTTTTCCTATAATCCCATTATTTTCTTTTTTTTTATATAGATCGGATTTTTTTTTAATTTTCATTTTTAATCCATATTCTATAGTTCCATCTAATAGAAAATCACTGATCATGTGCTAGATGATATTATCGTCTCGAGATGGAATAATATTATTTAAAACAAAACTCATAAGCAAATTTAATGTAGTAGAGCTTCCCATGCGCCATACAGTCCGTTAAAACTTTCACTTCCGTCACATTCATCAAACGCGAACCTTACCACACTGGATCCCTCTTTGAATTTCGCCTGACCTTGCTGTAGGTAACATGGCAGCTGCCACCGAACACTTTTTGCCGGTCTTGCAGGTAGTGCATAGTGTGTTCAGTATGCTGTCTTGTAACCACCGTTCCACCATCATATTTTACACCATCTCTATGAGCGCACTCATTACCGACGTAGCAACAGTACGGAGTATCGCTTTGCGGATCGGTAATATAATAATTACCTCATCAAATTAATGGCTCGTTTATCATCCACCAAATATGACTATACACATGCAGCTACCCATCTACGCTACGTTGGGGTCGTACGTTGACGAAGGCAAATGTGGTGTGTGGCTCTTCTGAACTGCCATCATCAAACACGTTCGGTTTCTTCATCGTTTTTCTCACGCGATCATCTTTCGCCAACAAACCGGAGGGGGCAGTGGACACGAAAACGCATTTGTGTGTACATAAAATGAAAGCGATCACCATTCGTCCATTGCATAATTTCTTGGCCTCTTGGCGAGCATTGGGTCGAGTCGAGGTCAGTAGACTCATGCACACATCTGTTGATGATAATTTGATGCCACTCACACACACACTCACGCACCCCGGACGAAGGTTGCCAAACACATTGGTGAACACAATTTGGTAAGCGAGTGTCATTAAAGGATGTTTTACTGTCACTGTATTGTCTTTTTTGGGTGTTTTCAATATTTCTAACAATGTGATGACTAATTTTCAAATTGTGTAGTGCACTTCCATTCCATAAAAATATTTCAAAGATGCTGAACAAAACATTATTACATTATCACTAAGTTATTTAGTTACAAAAGCAATTGAAGAAGCTTTTCTTTTGAAGTTAGTTATTTAGTTAAAAAAGCAGTTGAAGAAGCTTTTCTTTTGATAATTTAGAAAATATTTCACAACTGATTCTGTAATCGAATCCATGGTGAATTCTATTCGAAATATCATCAATCTTTCAAAGGTGTCGAAGCGCTAAGTTGACTCAAACGATTGTTTTGAATTTGTTTCTCGACTTCCGTTTTGCTTAATCTTGGTTTGACGCTGCATTTTTTAGTTACGCATCGGTTAGGATTAGTAGAAGACAGGGGTTGTTGCATTCATAATGCTACGAAGTCGGTTATCTACGCAATAGAGCACTCTATCTTTTCGCCGAGGGCTACCCAGTTCACGCATTATCCCCATGACAGCGCACATTACACGTGCGCACGATCCAAAACTGGGCTAAAGGTGCACTTTACTGCTGTCCCTCTTTCTCTGCAAGAACGTACCGGAAACTGTGGCAAACGGTATCTGGTGCAATGGTTTTGCTTCTTAGCTTTTGTTGCGTACCTGCCCCGATGGCACACACTTGAAATGCATCGGAACGTAAACACATGCTCGAGACGGGCGTTCCTCCTGTTGGTTGAAAACGGAAGTCTCAATTGCTCTTCAACGCACTCTTCCCTTTCCTAACGCGGTATTCCCTATCCTTTATCGTATCTAGTCTGTTCACCATTCTCTTTCACACCACAGTGAGCCAACCTTTTCCCGTCATCAGGTGCGCTAATGCATATCTTGTTTCCAGCCTCTCGATTCCATTTACCACTCACTACCTTTTCTGCGCACTTACTACAACGCACAAACACAAGCTGCAACCAACGGTATCGGTGAGTTGACTTCCGGTGTGCGGACAAATACCACAAATATGATCCGGTTTAGGTTCGGGCACGTTGCTCCGTGGTTATTATACTGTCCGTTGGAGAACAATTCACAGTGGTATCCCAACAGCAGACACTATCGTGCACTGCATAGTCTGGATGGTCGAGTAAGAATATCTTTTTTTTAAAAGACATTTACAGACCCAATTTAATCTCGCTGGTGCAATAGGTCGCACAGTTATCTCGTGTCGTGTTTACCAACAGATATCATTCCAAGGTAAATTGTGTGTTTTATGGATAATTGTTTGCGTGTTTCGAGATCGTTAATGGTCCCACTGCTTATCCCAACAATAATACAACAGCTATGCGTAAGATTATAATAAAACGTTTGCTTTTGTTTGAATGAGGCACACATATTTCATGTTGATAAAATATATAACCTAAAAAACCTTTAGATCTTCAAAAAATGTAGATTTCGACTTTTAGAATATGAAAACCATACATTAATATATTGGCATTTATGCAATTATGTAACTCAGCTAGATTCAAGGCGCAACTATAGCCCAACTTATTTAATTGTTTACATTTTCCTGTTCCATCACCATTCTTATCTGTCTATCGACTTTCTGGGAAGCGCAAACATATCGTAAGGAAGAAATAGATGTAAATGCTACAACGAGCATGGTAAATTTGAATTATCAAAAACTATTTTAAAAAGAATAGTGTTAATTATTAAATGTGCTAAAATAAACAATAAAAATAGAAAAAAGTAAGACTGTAACCAAAAGAACGTAATTTTACTGGCAATAATAGATGAAGTGACAGGTGCTTATAGAAACACGAAATAAAACCAACATTTTTAGATACCGATTTACAAAAACATCCCCCATGCATTGGTAGAATAGAAATGGTGGTACCACATGGGGGGTTTCATCGATGTGACAAACCTTCAGGGCAGCAAATGCCTAGGAAGCAAAACAACAACAAAGTAGTACATTTCTCCCCCTTAATCCAATTAATAGTCCAACACACAACGTCAGACACACAAAAACTCACTCGCACACACACCGATCGAAGACGAGGTAGTAGCGTGTGAGGCGCAAAGTCACATTCGTTCTTTCATTTCGACACGAGTTTAGTTCTTTGGATTTAAACACACCGCTCGTACCCCACCCAAAAAGCCATCTGTTTTCACTCGTCGAAAACAACGACAAGAAGAACGAAAAGGAACACAAACTCAAATTGTCGATATCGAAAGGGTAACAAGGTGCAAAATGAGGCACTCCACATACTATCCAAACTCGCCGATATCCGCATACGGCGTGAGTCATCACCACTGCCCTTTTCTTCCGCCTCTATTTAAACGTTAATTTGTATTTTTCAACGGTTCAAAAGTGTCCAACGCTACACACCGTTGTCGTGTGATCAACGGATCTCGCCCAATTCGCACACATTCGCTTTCTCGTTGTGTGTAGTAGTGAGATAAATTCTCCCAACGGAGCCCGATGGACTCACCGCAGCTCGATCTTGAATGATGCGAGCGATGACGTACTCTCAACGCGCGTTTTCAATCCCCGCACACGATCAGCTCAGACGCACTGTTTTTTGCCTTTGTTGTCTCGCTGGAATGCAGGCGAGTGCCTGTAGCAGCCGTTGATTCACGGTCCGAGTTGCGGAGTTGCGGAGTTGTAATAACTTGTTTTTTCTGCCACTTTTCTGCTTCTTCTTCGAGGTTGAATGAAGTTTCACTCACGCTTGAAAGCAACTATTCAGATGCATCTACACACAACACTACTACGTCACAGAATGGTGCAGTAATGACCACACACCAATGGATGTGGTGCTATGTTGTCTTACCCTTCCAGAGCAGGTCACGGTACTTTTTTGTGTCCCTCTTGATTTTTATTTTTATTAGTATTTTTGCAACGATCTTCCTTTCTTCATCACACATATACACATCGCGCACTTTTAATAGCGTTGTGCGTTGGCTTCTTTTCTTAGCACTGGTTTCAAACTGCATAGACGAGGCGCGGACACGGTGAATTTTCGCAAACAGGCCTACTTTACCGTCACCTTTTGACAGGGGGCTTAAATTTTAGCCTAATCGTTTATTGCCCTGAAAAAGGATAGCACTATTGCACAGGCTAGCCAACACTACTACCAGCGCAGAGGAAAAAGAGAGAGAAAACAGTTAAAATTTATATTAAGGCGAACACGTACGCACAACAGGCAGGCAAGCACAGGCACTATTCAACACACCCAGAAATGAGAGGGAATGAAAGAGAAAACACACATGGGACCTTCTTTCTTTGCCCGTTCGCGAATACACACATGCAATGGGTCTTGTAAAAAAAACCGAAAGATATATTACGCACACAGCATCTTCGCGTACTACAGGCTTCGACGATTGTTCCCGCACACTGGAATGAAGGCAGAATAATGAACGACCCCTCAATACACGCAGTGCTGCAGTACACGGCGTTTTGGTAGTGTGTCTCGGGAAGGACAATATACAACCTTCCAAAATATTTGTTTCCTTTTTTTATTCCTCTTTACCCTTAATCCATCGACCTCGAGGGCTTCTTTTGCACCGGGGGAATGCACCGCACATGCAGAGAACCTTGAAAGAGCACCACTTCACACACCGGAGGACAGACACACTCGTATACACACACACACACACACGCACACAATATATATCTGTACCCCTTGAAAAAAAAGCGAGACACAGGTACAATGCACGGGGATGATGATCACGCGAATCAAACAGTACCTCCGATGGTAGCCATTTTACGATCCCCGTCGTGTCCCACCGTATATATCGTCACGTTTTGAGAGAAGGATACCAACACCACACCGGCTGCTGCGCTCTTCCTGTGTGCTTTCTTTTCGCACACCTTAATCTGGCAAACGAGCAACAAGCACTCTTCCACTTACACAACCGCCGGAACGAGATTGAAGATCGGATCAAGATATCACGGACGCACAACAGTTCACAGCACACACTCGACTCACCTGGCGTCGCTGGTAGACCAAGCAAAACTGAGCGACGAATACACTCGCACCGTGTTCCAAACCCTGCTGCTGCTGCTGTTGCTGTTGCCGCTGTCCTATAGACACATCGCAGTCTCGTTTGGGTTCTCAAACAACTTTGCCTGAGTGAAGAGAAAGGGCAACGGGTGGCGCGTTGACGACCGTGTTCACGCATACCTGCGCACATCAGAAGCCAGGTGAGCCAGTGTGTGTGTGTACATATGCGAGTCAAGTAACTTCCATAGCAACCAAACAAGTGGCACAGCAGCAGTGTGAAGAACTCAGGGCTGCTTACGATGACGGCGATGTCGATGATGATAATGATCACGTCATTTGAGTGCACTACCACATCGCCAACTACGGGCACACTACACACAACTCTTCATCACGCATTCCTGCATAATATTGCCATTTCTTTCGCTCCCTGTGTGTTGCGAAAAAGAGTCACCAAACAACGGGCTCCCGTTATACTGCCATCTCGTTCGAACTAGCTTTTGAAACCCCTTTTTCGCTTTCTGCTTTGTATGCGTTTTTTAAAAAGCCTGACCACAGCACTCCTCTACCGCTCACCCTTTTCTTCGTTTTTGCTCTTTCCCTCCTTCCTACGAATGTATTACGCAGCGGTATTTTCATTCTCTTCCTTTGATTCCACTTTCGGTCCGCGATCTCGCTTGTGGGGTACATACATTTCTCGAACTTCGCGATCTTTTTGCCCACACAAAGCAACTTGGCGATACCGAACCCTCCAGCTTTTCCTTCTATCCACGGCCAGATGAAGGAGAATGAGGGGAGGACAGAATGGTTGCCACATAACCACAACATTATCTACAGTTTTTCTTTCCCCATGCCATGATTTTTCGCTTTGGTTCCGGTCCAGTGCTGCAAATGGGCGAACCCGGCCATCGCCCGGGAAAACGTTAGACATTTAGACAGTCAGTCAGCCAGTCGTTGGGGGAGTGAAACAAAAAGCAAAAGGTTGTTGTACTTCTGTTTGCCAATATCTTCGTTGTTGTGTTCCTGCCCTTTCTTCGCCTCTTGCACTGTTCTCCAGTGTGCGTTCCCATTTCTACCCTGTGTGTACGTGCGCACGATGAAATACCAAACCTCACAGGTGTTCTTGTTTCTGTGGATTGGGTGGTGTTGTGGGTGCAATTGTTCTCAAGAGTAGATGGGTGTTGTTTTTTACTCTAGGAGGCCGGGTGCTAATCAGACAGCTAACATGTTTAATGCTTGCACATTATAGTTTAAGTTTACTACCACCAATTAGATAGCAAAGTGCAGTGCTTCACGCAGTTCTTCCGAGTGCATAAACATTTGGGTAGAGACGCAGTGGTTCTTTTCAAAGTTACTTTTCCATCTTTAAGCACACACTACCAATTGGATATGGATCCACATGATGATGTATGAATATCACAATAATGAATTACAAATGTTGCTGGTAAGCCAGCATACTGTTAGACTTTCTTTTAAATTATAACTCTCGAAAAAGCCTGACTTAGCCATGCACAGAATAAAAAAAAAGAATTCAAAATTTCGATTACTAGCTTTTCATACAAAAATGCTGTTAAATGCTTCATGTAACCGTATTTAATCAGTTTAAATTATTGTTTACGCGCAATGAACACTGTGTTTGACTAAAAACATTAACCACAAAGCGTTTAACAATCATATTCAAATAAGTATTTCCATATAAATCATTTTTAAATTTAATTAACTCCTTGGTGTCTAAGGGAGCTTAAACCGAAAAAATGTATGCGACATCTAAAAAAAACTTGCTATACATTTTTAAAAATGAAGCCAGATTTTAATTCTGCTTTCCAAAACTTAAACTTTGGACACAAAACAAATGTAAACATGTAGAACAAAGTTTAAATGTATGCTGGTTGCCCTTGAAACCGCCGCCGAAAACAAAAACGTAAATCGGTGACCTATAAACTCGAACTTCACACAACGGCGAATACCCTTGTGGCTCTCAATGGCAGGGGCCACCACCGCCGCCTTAAAACCAAAACATGAAACCTGTTTGCAACCTCTGCGTTTTCCTTCCTGCTAGGCACAATACCAAAACCACTTTGAATACAGAATAAAGATTTCTTGCGCAAGGCCAACATGCCGCGGCCACAGATATGAAACAGGTCCTAAAGCTCAACATTATCAGCAACATGAAAAACATGCGACGTACCAATTCTGCCAATACGTAGTAAGTGTCTAATACAACTTGCAAACCGAGATGCATTTAAAAGACGATAGAATGTCAGACAAATAGCATAGTAAAACATTTTCCTTCTTCTAGTTTCCCAAACGCATTTAATTCAACCTCTTACCTGCTTAGATTATTCTGAACAGCAACGGCGGTGGCATTGACGGCAGGAATGTGTGATGGAATGTAAATTGATGACTTGAAGGAATCTCGAACACACTTTGAAAACACTACCAACACAGTAACAACATCGATCAAGTGCGGGAGATAATCGATCAAGCTCTCACTTCTAGGCTACAGCAGACCACGGCACAGCACACTGATGCAATTAGCAATCTTCGGACGGTGCGAAAACGACACAGCAAAGCACCATTTTGCAAGAGCTGTTCACCTTCGAACGAGATGACACAAAATATCGGAATTTCTTTCTATTTTGTTAGCTGATTTGGCACCCTCAGCTTGTGATGATGCTGCAGTGACAGCAAATTTTTCACACACGCTCACACGCACACTCTCACACAAGCGCACTCACTATGCTTGCTGGCGCAGAAAATGCACCAGCAGTTACAACTTTTTCTCTGCACGATCCCTTGAAGGCTAGTGAAAATCGTTGCACCTTCCTTCGATCTTCGAAGCAGTAAACAAAGTTACACTTTTCAGTGCATCTTTAAGACACAGCAGAAGCACGTCACAAATGATCGCTCGATAAACGCACACGGCAATGCACCGTCGTGGCACACCTTGTTGTCTGGCTAGATACTGTTATTAAAGCAAAAACATAAGGGAATGCAAACGGAATCAAACGACTCGCTGCACACCAACACCACTTTCAACTCCGACGCCACACAGCTTACCACACAACGTGTATTCTCTTCATGGAAGGACGCGCTTGCACGCACACCATTACGCTCACACATACACAAGGGAAGCTATGCCAATTGCTATGCGGTTGCCACGGGTGACATCGATTTTGCGAATGCTTTTTTCATCAATTTCTTCACTATAAGGGGAATCTTTTCACACGAAATGGATCACAGCGCGATGCACCGGATTTGCACTTTACTTTAGCATCACTTTAAGATGGAACATTCACTTTACCGGAATGCAATTCTACGAAACAAGTCGACCGTAAAACCGCAAGCGAATCTGAGCGAATGGCGCAGATTGTTAACAATACGGCAGCCATAACCTGCCTGCAAAAGTCGTTGATCTTTACGCACTTATTAAACTTACACTTATGGATATATTTGTAGCTACACACCACGTTCTGAGACAGTGTTTTGACTGAGAAATTTCAATTTTATAACCAGCCTAGTTCAACAACTGCAGTCTACGCCTTCGTTTCTCATCGATTTAAGCGAACGGCGCAGCAACGACATATCGTATTACAAGTATTCAACTCGTCGACCCTTAAACACGCAGCAATTTGGAAGTGGTTTATGATAGCCGGTTAAGTTCTCTTAATACTTTCAATTTAAACATTCGGTTAAATTCTGAGCCTATCGTATGGTAAAAGCCGTTGAACACAAAATGTACTTGTTTGGTTCAAATCTCATTGGGAAAAAACTTCCTCAACAAGTTCAGTTTTGTTTAAACATCGTATTTACCTTTTTTACCAACAGAATGGTTACGAGTTGAACCACAACCGTTCCTTCAAGAGTTAACGCGTCTTAAAATTGTTTGGAAACAGTTTTTACCTGTACGAAAATCCTTTAGGAACCAAAAAGGCTTCCTCGGCAAAACCCTACCAATTTGCCATCCTATGCAGCACGATACCAACTTCTTTGTCTTGAGTCCCTTGAGTAAGAAGACGAAATGCGCAGTGCATTTTCATTGCTGGCTTACTCAACGGTAGCATGGACTCTTCGCACTTGCTGTCCTGCATCAACTTTTACGCGACATCACGACCACTTAGGCCAAGGTACACTCTGCGTGTAGTTCTGCCCCTCTCCAGCGCTGGTCAGTCCGACCCTATGCTCCGCATGTCAACAGCATTCAACGCCATCTCTGATGCTTACGATTGTGGCATTTCAACTCGGTGTCTCAAGGAAAGACTCCGGCTTTTACCGTGGCCGGCACAATTCTAGATTTATTATTCTTCCTGAACCTCGTCCCAATTAGGCCTCAAGGCCCGTTGGAGATTAAATAAATAAACAAATAACCAAAGTGCAGCATTTAAAGCTATGGAAAGTTATCAAGTTAAACACATTCTGCTATTTTAACAAAATTGTATCATCATTGAAAACCTATTACTGTTTCAAACCT